>CAUYTI010151708.1:0-21796 GCA_963575145.1 Galago senegalensis
GAAACAGTCCTGTTGGGAAGTTATGCATCAGTGCCAGCACCTAGTCTACTCTACAAAGCACCTTTTCTAGGATGAGTTCTCCAACTTAATTGTCTGACCCTGTACAATGACAGTTCTTTTTTTTTTTTTTTTTTTTTTTGGTTGCAGCCATCATTGTTGTTTGGCGGGCCCAGGCTGGATTCAAACCCACCACCTTAGGTGTATGAGGCTGATGTTGGTGCCTTAGCCACTTGAGCCACAGGTGCAGAGCCACAATGACAGTTCTGATGGCCATTCCAGAAAAAAGAGTACCAAAATTGTTTTGAAGGGTGGGCTAGATGCTGGTATCGGCGCACAGCTTCCCAAGGGGAGACCATCGAAGATGATCGTAGGGCTGGTCAGTACTGAGGTATGGAACACTTTTTCTAGGGTGAGTTCATGAACTTAATTGTCAGTCCTCCTATGTCTTTAGTTGATGTAATAGTGGAGCAAATAGCATAGTTTAAATAGCAAGTAAAATTGGCACCATTTTTATTCTGACTCACGTAAAAAACAAACTCAATTCCTGGGAGCAGAAGTGGGCTGGGGCAGGCAGAGTGGCCAATTCCATTCAGTGTGTTTGGAATACCAGTCCGAAGCTGTACAGAGGGAATAGAGCCGTGTCCTCCTGTGAGTCACCTAAATGGACACTGGCTAAAAGAGCACCCACCATAGTTTTTACTGATTAATTGTTAATCAGTGTATTTGTGAGCAATGACTGGTGACAGCCCTGGAAAGAAGTTTAAATCACATCTATCACATTTATACTCAAAGTTTTCCGATCCCACTCCCCCACCCAAATAAATTCCCAGAGTCTGTCAAGTTACCTCTCCAACTAATAAGTCTGAGTTCCCATTATCCTGCTGCAGTCCCTACAAGACCCAGTTACTGAGCAAGGAAGCCACTTGAGATGGGCAGGAAGAACTAACTAAGCAAATTAAACCCCAACTTTTATTTTCTTCCTAGTCCTGACCCCTTATTATTTCTTATTTTCTACCTTTTGTCATTAGAAGGCAAGGTCTGTGAGAGGAAGGATTTCACCCGCCTCATCTACCTCCGTATTCTTGGCAAACCTAGGACAGTGCCTGGCACAGAGACGTCACAGGACAAATGTTTGTTGAATGCGTAATTGATTTGATCTGGGCTTACCCAACACAGATGGGTAAATCAATTGATTTCACTTAATTGCTAACCTTTAGACTGTCCTCTCTAAACACAAACTTCACATGTTTGAAGTTTTTAAAATTACTTGGCAAACACACAGCCTGCCGGAGATTAGATTCTAATCTTATCTAAAAAATCACTTTGGCTCCAGAGAACACAAAGGGCATAGTACGATGACCAGAGACACATAAGAGCTACTTTCACACTGGGATTTAATATGGTTGCTCAGATCTAGACCTAATAAATGATCTTGTTCATCTACATAGCTAAGAGCAACCAGCCACTCGCAACATTCTGTGGTTCCCAAGTTCAGCATACTTTGTGTCACCTCCTAGTGCACCTACACTGTGCAGGATCTTCATGAAAAGTTGTAATATTTGCCCGGCAAGGTGGCTCCTGCTTGCAATCCTAGCACTCTGGGGACTTCCAGACCAGCCTGAGCAAGAGTAAGACCCTCCCCTATCTACTAAAAATAGAAAAACTAGCTGGGCACTGTAGCTGGTGCCTGTAGTCCCAGCTACTTGGGAGGCTGAGGCAAGAGGATTTCTTGAGCCTAAGAGTATGAGGTTGCATGAGCTATAATGATGCCATGGCACACTACCCAGTGTGAGTGAGACTCTGTCTCAAAAATAAAAGTTCTGAATGGGCCGTGGTAGAACTGCTGATAAACAAGAAATAAAGACACAAATGGATTTTTATATGTGTGCATTCAAACCTTATGTTTGGTTTTGTTTAAATGCGTGTTTTAGTCTGGTACACCTAGATTTGCAACTGAAAGAGAGACAGCACATCAGAAAGAAGCTTTTTGTTAAAACAGATTGGTGAAGAAACCAATTATAGGTGGAAAGAACAACATATTTTAAAGGACAGAAGGAAGCAACAGAAAGATTCCTCCGAGAAAGGCGGAAGTGTGGGGACTTCCTGTCCTTGTAATCCGGAGGACTTCCGGTGGGCGCAACCCTGCACATGTTCTGCGTCCGAGTGTCTCAGGTAAAACTTGTCTAGGAGTATGTGGAAAAGGAAGATGTGTGCCCCAAAGGAGAGCAGCAGACTTCAAAGTATTCTCAGAGTAGCCAGTGATGTTTTAATGAAAGATGTTCAAGAAATAGAGACGATGGTGGAGCCCAGACATTGCCCAGAGAAAATGTGATGAGGGTGAAAGATGAAAAAAGGTGACATTTAAACAGAGACTGACGTTAAGAGAAACAAACAGAGTCTTAGAGAGACCAGCAGGGGCGGGACCCAGGATGAATGAAGCAGAGGCAAAGAAGGCGGCTGAAGACAAAAAGAGAAAACAAAAGAGCAAAGCCAAGCAAAAGCAGTGAAGGGGGTGGCCCGGTGGAGTCTCAGAAACTTGGAAAGAGCCACGTGGGACAGATACTTAATTAGAATGAGTGCATGGATTCAGCTCCGGAGAAAACTTGGCCTGTTTTCCTCCCTTCAAACCCAGCATAACTCTTCAAGTTTGGGGAACTTAGAACAAACTATTGTCTTTGATGGATGAAAGCTATACTCCTATTTTCACTGGATGCTGCTCAGTGTCCATGTCCTATCAGAAATCCAAACCTGTCAAGTATTATTGGGGTTGTGATTATTTGTTTTACAACTTGATAATTATAGTCAGGAAAGATAAGACTATGATACATGTATTATACTGACAAATAGGTGTGAACTCAGATTTGAAGAAAACTATTATGTAATCTATCATTTAAAAACATAACCAGTAGGGCGGCGCCTGTGGCTCAAAGGAGTAGGGCGCTGGCCCCATATGCTGGAGGTGGCAGGTTCAAACCCAGCCCCGGCCAAAAACTGCAAAAAAAAAAAAAAAACACATAACAAGTAGACCTTATAAGTCTTCAGAAGAAAGAAAGTAAAGAAAGAAGTAGCCAAGGCCAGGCACAGTAGCTCATGCCTGTAATCCTAGAACTCTGAGAGGCCAAGATGGGAGGATTGCTTGAACTCAGGAGTTCGAGACCAGCCTGAGCAAGAGTGAGACCCCCCCCCATCTCTACTAAAAATAGAAAAACTCGCCAGGTGTTGTGGTGGACACCAGTAGTCCCAGCTACTTGGGAGGCTGAGGCAAGAGGGTCGCTAGAACCCAAGAGTTTGAGTTTCTATGAGTTATGACAGCACAGCACTCAACTCAGGGCACAGAGTGAGACTCCATCTAAAAAAATAAAAGCAGCCAGTTGGAGAATTATTTTGTTTTGCCACTTTAAGAGATAGGAGTTTCGTGTCACATGTCACCAGAGAGTGAACATGATCAATCCCTCTTTCAAGCTTCCCCTTTCATACGGCCTTCCAAGCTGGAGCTATGGGCTTTGCCCAAATTTTCCCTCATTTTTCACATTCAGCCGTGAAAACCATTAAATCAACCTTTCAAATGGCTTCAAGTTCAGCCCTTCTCCATCTTGTTGATACTGGTTCAGGCTCCGGGCCTCAGTGCAGTGGGCTGTTACAACAGCTCCCGCATCACAAGCATGCTGGTGTTCTGTCCCTGGGCTCACCCGTCTTCCTGCTGCCCCTGGACTTCCCTCTCCCCACAACTGCCCCCCACACCATGAAGACTTTCAGCTCCCCTCTGAAGTGCCATCTCTCGTCAATCCCTTCACAACATACACCCTTCACTTCAGGTACAATTTAGAGATCATGGGCTACATGTGTCTGAAGCCCAGGGAAACCATCTGCAACTGAAACTTTGTAAGTAGAGCACTTCATTATTGGATGTACCCCCCAGGTCTTTCAAGATGATGCTCTTTCATCCAGCTGCAGGAGTGCCCGTTCACAGCTGAATCACTCTCCAAAGAAGCTGCCTCCCACAAGCTTGCATCCCGTCCCGGCTGGCAGCCCATGTCCAGTGGCTGCATGAGGCAGAGCCCAGAAGCCTAGGGGGAAGTTGATTCTGAAGATGAAGTCTGAGTCCTCTGCTTTGACTACATAATAGTTGAACTCCTTCTCAATAATTCTGCTTCCCTTACGTCTAGGGAGCCCTTCCCAGTAAGCCTCCTGCATAGAAATCTCAGGCTCAGAGTCTGATGCCAGGAAACCCAGTCTAAGGCAGTTTTATCTTGAAATTTTACTTTAAATATTAATCTCTTGGCTCAGCACCTGTAGTTCAGTGAGTAGGGCGCCAACCACATACACCGAAGCCAGCAGGCTTGAGCCCAGTTCGGGCCAGCTAAACAAGAATGACAGCTGCAACAGAAAAATGGCTAGGCATTGTAGTGGGTGCCTATAGTCCCAGCTACTCAGGAGGCTGAGGCAAGAGAATCACTTAAGCCCAAGAGTTGGAGGTTGCTGTGAGCTATGACGTGACAGTACTCTACTGAGAGCGACAAAGTGAGACTCTGTCTCAAAGTAAATAAATAATAACTTGAATTTTAATTAATGTGCATGCTTGACCATTTAAAATTTTTAAGGTTTCATTTTTATTGAGAACATTTAATTGAAAAGGACATCTATATCTTTATTAAAAAATCTATTCATTCTTATGCAGCTCTACTATTAGATATTGCTTAAAATATTAGAGCCAGAACTCTGTTTGAAATCTGGCTCCACCATTTCCCAGCTGTATGCCTTCAATAGGTTATGTAGTTCTGTGTTTTCAATTTCCTTACCTGAATATTGGGGAATCACGGTAGTATATTCCTAAGTAAATTGTTGTGGAGGTTAAATGAGTTTTCATAGGTAAAACATTATTAATGATGCTTAGCAAAAGCATGCTAAGTGCTAATTGGCTGGGATAACACTAGCTGCTATAATAAACAGACCTAAAATTATCCAATGGCTCAAACAAAACAGATACTTCCTCCTCATTATTCAAAATTGCAAAGTGTTCCTGGACAGTTGAGGCAACTTTACATGACTTTACATGGACTTAGGTTAAGGGATGCCCAGTTCTCTTCAGTACATGGTTTCTCCATCCTAATTAGTCAGAGTAGGAAAAAAACACATAAGAGTATGAGTGGGAGGTTTCTGTGGATCAGGGCCGGAAGTGGATGTCATCATTTCTGCTCACATCTCATTGGCTAGAACATAGCCACAAGGTCACACCAAACTGCAAAGCAGGCTGGGAAATGTAGTCTAGAAAACAGATTTTTTTTTTTTAACTCTGTCTCACTTTGTCACTTTGTCATCCTCAGGGAGGGTGCAGTGGTGTCACAACTCACAGCAACCTCAAGCAATCCTCTTGCCTCAGCCTCCCGAGTAGCTGGGACTACAGGCGCTTGCCAGCACACCGGACTAGTTCTATTTTTAGTAGAGACAGTGTTTCCCTCTTGCTCAGGCTGATCTCAAACTCCTGAGCTCAGGCCATCCACCCACCTCAGCCTCCCAAAGAGCTAGGATTACAGGCATGTAGAAAATAGATTTTAATGACTAGTCCTCTTTTTCATTATTACCAACTTTCTATCTTGGGGTCTTATCTACATTCATGTGGAATGTCACAGCAGCCTCCTCACTGGTTTCCCTGTCTCCAGACTGTTTCACCATCCCAAACCCTTCCTCCAGACCAAACTCAGAGTTATTTATCTAAAATCCAAGTCTGATCATGCTCCTTACCATCCCCCAATTTCCAGCTTGCTATCTGTCCTTCTAAGACACCCCACTGCCTGAGGATCCAGTCAAAGCCCTTTCAGTTCCTACATGACTCAGTCCCCCCACATCCCTTTGGTTCCACTTCCAAACACACTGTCCCCCTTCCTGTTGGCATTTGTGACTGGACATGTTCTTTGTGCCTGAAACTGTGCTGGAAAAGAAGGCAGACAGGATCCCTGTCGTACCCTAATGAGGTAGCCAAAAACCCAAGTAAACAAATAAATATGCAATAGTAAGTAGGAAGGACTACAGTGAAAAAAAAAAAGCGTAAAGAACTGGAAGTGGTGAGCTAAATTTTTTAATGAATCTGAAACTTTACTGGCAAGTGATAGCCGTTCCATAGAGACATTCCCTGGTGGACTTCATCTTCACTACAATCCCACACACCCCTGCAACTGTTAGGAAAGTGTTCTGATCATTGACCTACATTTGTGTTCCTTTGAACTTCTTTATGACAACTCTTCAGGGAGACAATATAGAGCACTAAAGATTGTATCATGTGCTGTTTATGTGGGATGTTGAGAAAATAATGTAATTTTTTTATTGTCCCATGGGGGAGTGAGAGGACAAAGGACTCCATTTCCGCCCCCCACAACCTTCTTTGCAGAATAATTCAACCTAAAAATATTTAATAAAAGTAAGTGTTACACAAGTATGTAAAACTGTTAGATTTGTTTAAATTACTGGGCAATGTTATTGTCACGATAGTAGCTTAAAAAGTGCTACTTATGTGAAGTTCTTATCATCTTACTAGATTGAAGTTTTCAGATCCTGGACAGGTGAAGCTGCAGGTTTTCTTGTAGATACTTTTCTTTTTTATTTTTATTTATTTATTTATTTTGCAGTTTTTGGCCAGGACTGGATTTGAACCTGCCACCTCTGGTATATGGGGCCAGCGTCCTACTCCTTTGAGCCACAGGCGCCACCCAGTTCAGGGTAAGTTGCTACCACCTGGTTTAAATCTTTAATAGTCAAATACGAATGTTTGCCATAATATGAGATTCACATGAAGTCATGAATTTCCTCTTAGAATCTGCCTATTAAAACACCAGAACTTGAGCAGTGCCTGTGGTGGTGCCAATCCCATATGCTGGAAGGGGCAGGTTCAAACCCAGTCCTGGACCAAAAAAAAAAGAAAAAAATAATATTTACCACTTACTAAAAAAAAAAAAAGATAACCTATAAAACACCAGAACATTTTTTTGCACAATATTTTTTTAACAGTTGAAAGTAATCTGATTGTCAAATAGTTGAAGAATCGTTTAATACAAATTAGAATACTGTATAGTCATCAAAACCTAAGTTTTTGTAAAATATTTGCTAGCAAGGAGAAAGAGTTGGGATATAACACGAAGTGTAAATGGGAGAATATAAATGAGTGAAGAAAGTATAATTGTATTTACTACTTTTTAGAAAACCAAAAATAACCTCAGAGAAGTCTGGAGACCAGCAGGGCAGGGCTGGTAGGGAAGTTTCACAAAATCATCAGGGCCCGGAGCCTTCCTCATCACCACTCCCCCCTTCCTCAACCCATCACTGACCATGGCCCAAGGTGGTTGCTTCTGTGCCAGCTGATATACCCACATCCAAGCCATAAGAAGAGGCAACCAGTAAGGAGGGACATGCCTCTTGGGGTAGACAAATCAATGGCCTCCTAAAGCTGCCCACATTCCAATCCCTAACACCTGGAAATATGTTAACTTTCATAGGAAAGGGGGCTGGGCAGATGTAATTAAAGATCTTTCCATGGAGAGATTATCCCAGATTATACAAGTAGGTCCAAAGTAATCACAAGTGTCTCTATTAACAAAAGGCAGATCCAGATAAGGAGATGGTGACCATGGAAGCAGAGGGTAGAATAATGTGAGGAAGAGGCCCTGAGCAAGAAGTGTATGTGGCCTCTAGAAGCTGGAAAAGGCAGAGAAACAGATTCTCCTATAGAGCCTCCATAGTGAACCTGGTCCTCTCAAACCTGTTACAGACTTCTAACCTCCAGAACTGTGAGATAATAAATTTGTATTGTCTTAAGCCCCTAGTTTTGTGGCAATTTGTCACATCAGCAATGTGAACCTAATACATTCTCCTTTAATTTACCAAAGAAAAAGGCAGCATGGCTCAGCTCCTGTGGCTCAAGCGGCTAAGGCACCAGCCACATACACCTAAGGTGGTGGGTTCGAATCCCCAGCCCGGGCCCGCCAAACAACAATGATGGCTGCAACCAAAAAATGGCCGGACATTGTGGCGGACACCTGTAGTCCCAGCTACTTGGGAGGCTGAGGCAGGAGACTCGCTTGAGCCCAGGAGTTGGAGGTTGCTGTGAGCTGTGATGCCATGGCACTCTACCCAGGGGGATAGCTTGAGACTCTGTCTCAAAAAAAAAAAGAAAAAAAGAAAAAGAAAAAAGCAACATGGATAATGGAGCCCAACTAGCTTGTTCTCCCACAATGTGTCCCTTCAGAAAATGGAAAGGCATTGTCCAAAGGAAGTAGGCTAATCATGCTTCACTAGAAGTTTTAGGTTACAGATATGGAAACACAATCCCAGTTAACTTAAGGTTACGAAAGGGGAGGAAAGGTTATTTCTTACATATTCGAATGGCACACTCCATTAAGGATGAAACGGAGGATAAATTGTGGACCGTAAGACCTGTGACCAGGAATCTGTCCAACAGCTTATCTCTCCCTCCCTCTGTCTCTCCCACTCTCTCTCTGACTCTCAGTATATTCTCTCTGTTTTCATTCTCTCTCTCTCTCCCTCTCTCTCTCTCTTTTTTGAGACAGAGTCTAACTCTATTGCCCTGAGTAGAAAGCCAGGGCATCATGGTGGCTCACAGCAACCTCAACTCTTGACCTCAAGTGATCCTCTTGCCTCTGCCTCTGAGTAACTGGGACTGCAGACAACTGCCACAACACTCGGCTAGTTTTTCTATTTTTAGTAGAGACAGGGTCTCACTCTTGGTCAGGCTGGTCTTGAACTCATGAGCTCAAGCAATCCACCCACCTCGGCCTCCCACAGTGCTAGGATTAGAAGTGTGAGCCACGGTGCCCGGACCATTCATTCTCTTCTACTGAAGATGGTCTTTATTCATATGATGAGAATCAAGGCGGTGGGCATCTCTGGGTTGTTTGGTCCAACTTAAAGATCTTCCCCTGATCATTCATTCACATGCCATATGCCATTCATATGCCAGGCTAGTGAACAAGGCAGACAAGTCCCTGGCCCCCTGCTGGTAGGTGATACAGGTAATAAACCAATACATTCAAAAGTTCTTTGCAGGGAGTAGCAGGTGTGAGGATGGCAATGCACAGAGATAACGTGCAAAGCATCTGGGGAGACCACTCTGGACCGGTGGTCAGGGAAGGCCTGACCCCAGCCCTGGGCCATGGACAAAGTGACGGGCCAAGGATAGGGGGAGACTGGCAATGTGGACGGCACTGGGCCCTGACGATTTTGTAAAGCTGCCCTACCAGCCTTGGACTTCTGCTCCTGACTTCTCTGAGGCTATTTGGGGTTTTCTAAATCTGCCAGGAACAATTATACTCCTTATCCTCGTTTACATTTTCCCTTTTCCACTTGGTTTTTTTATAAATAAGGCAGACAGGAACATGACTAAGGGGACAACAGAGACTCCCCGGTGACGTCTTTAAACAACAGAAGGGAGGCTGTCATACCTGAAGCAACACAAACAGATGGGGACGGTGAGTGGCTGCAGCCGGATCCAGCAGGGGACTCTGGAAACACCTTGGTTTTCCTAGGAGAGTCCCCACTACACCCATTCGCCTAACCTGAGTATTAATGGCCATTTCCGTTCGGATGATACATTATATGGTCAACCTGAACGGGACCTGGAGGAGCCGTACTCCCACCTGCACCCTAGAAAGAAATGGAAAGACATTTAAAAATGTTAAGCAGGACGATGTCGTGACATGATTCTTATATTAGTGTCACCAGAAACCAGAGCATGAGCTACTAAACACAGGAAGTTAAATATGTCTACATCTGGGATGCTGAAGGGGTTTTAATGTAACAGGTGAATGTCAAGATAAAATGAACAAGGTAAGATTTGTGCCTTACGCAGTACAGATAAGCCCTCATCACCCTCATCTTACACATACGCCTTAAAGTCACTGCTGAGTTCCCTCCCGCTTTTCTTAAACTCAGAAGAGCTCTCTGAGGCAGAGCAGAGCTCTAGCCTGGTGGGTCTCATGGCAACTTGGCAGCACGATGCTTCTAGGCTAAAATCCCAGCTTCCATGGCGCCCCACTGCTTCAGTCACAAATATTTACCTTGCCTGGGTCCTCTGGCTCTCCAAAGGGGCAGGCTCTGTTCCTCATGGTCCTCTCCTAACAAGAATGACAGCCCCATCATTCATCTCCACAGCCACACTGGGACTCCCTTACAAATGTCCTTTTCACATAAGGAAAAAGGTTCGTAGCCAGATCCTGCTCTCGTCTCTCTCCAACTGGATCTGAAGTTGCATCTCCTGACAGTAATTTCCCCTGGAAGCTGAATGTACCCCTAGCAGTGTGTGTGACATACGGCCCCCTCTGGATGACATACTCTCCAGGTCAAATACTACGAGCTTGTTTCATACCAGTCAGAACACAGGATTGTATTGTGAATATTTATTTTTATTATAAAAGTGACACATGCTTATTATTAAAAATTCAAGATGAAGAGAAGGTGGGAAGTGTGAAAAGCGAATTTTCCCTTCTCTTCTCACTCAAACCCTGGGCCTGAACCAAAGACCTTCCCCTAGGAACCTTCGTTAGCACCTTCTGGCATTTTCTATGCATGTACAAGCAAATGAGTATATATGCGAGTGTGTGTGCATTTAAGTAGATCGCCCTAAAGGCTTTAAAGGGATTTCAAGTAAGTCCAAATTTGATAAACTGTGAGATGAAGTCACATCACAGTTGCTGTCAGCAAACTTGGTACCTTAACATAAAAGTCTTGACCCTGCAAAGCGGAAGAGATGGGTTAATCCTGGTCACCATTCACAACAACCAAAATCTAGTTACCTGGCCCGGAAAGAGATCAAACTATCCAGTTTATAGCTCAGAAAACAGATGCTCAAAGCTTGGGTAGGGGAGGAAAACAGATGGAGAAGGTGAAAGGCAGGTCAGAGCCACGAACTCAGATGACTGGGTCTGACCAGGAGGGGAGGACGCACCTGGATTCACTGCCATCCGTAGGGAGTTCAGGAGGCAGCAGTGGAGAGACCACAGGGGCAAGATGAGTTTGTCTTGCAGAAGAAGCGAACATACTCTGGGCAAATAGAACACATCCAGGAGGGGAGAGGAGGCCGGGGAGGCCACCTGGGAGGTCTGAGAGAGCAAAGCCAGAGGTGGGGCAGCAGGTAGTGGAGGATGTCCAAGGAGAAAGAGAAAGGGGACCTCTCTCTGCCTCCTCCTTGACGGACTTCTGATAAGGTAAGAAATTGCCCTGCAGGGTGTTTTTTGTTTTGTTTTGTTTTTTTACCCTGCAGGGTGTTTTTGTTTGTTTAAATGTGGTGATATCTGCATAACATGAAACTCACCATTTTAACTAATTTTTTTAGTATAGCTCAGGGTCATGAAGTGTCACAATTTCCAGAACTTTTAGTCTGTGGCTTGTCTCTTTCAGTTTTTATGCCCTTTTTATGCCATCTTTTGTCAAGAAATTTTTAATCAGAATCCAGTCAATGTGTCATTCATTGTATTCTTTTCTTCTCTTGGTTAATAAGTCCTTCTCCTTAGTGCCGTCATAAAATATATCCCCCCGAGCCAGGTGCTGGGGCTCATGCTTAGAATCCTAGCACTGTGGAAGGCTGAGGCTGGTGGATTGCACGAGCTCAGGAGTTTGAGACCAGCCTGAGCAAGAATGAGACCCCAACTCTAAAAACACAGCTGGGGGTTGTGACGGGTGCCTGTAGTCCCAGCTACTTGGGAGACTGAGGCAAGAGAATCCCTTGAGCCCAAGAGTTTGAGGTTGCTGTGAGCTATGATGCTATGCTACTCTATCCAGGGGGACAAAGTGTTAAAAAAAAAAAAAAAAAAACCTCCTGTATTTTATTTCTAAAAGTTTGGTCTTCACATTTGGGATTTGGGAACTTAATCCACCTGAAATTTAATTTTGTGACCAAAGCAGGAGTAAGAATTGTTTCACTACTTTCCCATGTGAAAAACCAGACATTGTTCTATATTAACGAATGTGTGATGCTCCTTTTTGCTATATCCTTTCCATACACGTGCAGGGCTGGTTTTAGGCTCTGGGTCCTGTTCCATAACTTAATTTTCTTTTTTCACCTGCACCAAGTGTCTTAATCACAATGCCTTTCACGTTCATCTTTCCGTACTGGATTTGTTTCATTACCACTTTGGTTAAGCTAGGAATTCCCTCCCCGTCTGGTTCCAGGTTCAAGTTGGACGAGAGAACTTGTGTGAGACTTTGGCAGGTGGACGTAAAGGGAGGCCTTGACCCTGTGAAGGTCAGTTGAGGCCCCAGCACCATAATTAGATGGAGTGACAAACACAGAAGTCCCTCACAGTTTCCATCTTGCCCTTGTTCTCTTCTGCTTTGCGACCTGCTCTTCTGCCCAACTTCTGCCCCTGCAGCCTGAATCTCACCACCAAATATGTGACAAAGCCCCACAAAAGGAGATGGCTACACAAAAGCAGTGGTGTAACACAGACGTCTCCGTGAACTCCTTCTGTAATACAGTCTCAGGAGCTGGATGTGTGCTCGGCTTCTCAGATTTTCCTGTAAACTCTGTCTTGCCCACCCATGCCAGTGCTTCAAGAAGATAGATTAAATTATTCTCTAATCTCCCAGATCCTCCACAATTGCATAATATCTACTGCCTAGAGACTGGGTTTTAATAGCCAATGCTCACAATAGCCTGGAGGCAGCGAAGCAGGAACAGAAACAGAAATACCACCAGTGCTAGTTGTCTATAACTTCTGCCTCCTGTCACTCTGCCTGTGAAGTTACATAACCTCCACGCAGACTTGTACATACTCCTTAGAAATGTGTATTAAGAATGCCCAGAGTGGTGGTGTTTAGTCTTGTCCCACGGGTCAGTCCTTTCAAAAAACAAGAGACAATACTGATCTCTCCTGAAATACGTCTCTTGCAGTTTGAGCATCCTCCATTTTCTAAAAGTTACCCAAATTCCCAGAGTCCCAAACTCTATGCTAGCAAACTCCCCTCCCCCACTTCCGGGGCTCCAACCCCAGGCATCAGCATCCCAAACTAAGTCCTTGATTCTGGGTGTGGTCTGCCCAGCACAGGAGAATGAGTCCCTGACCCTCTTTCCATTGGAACACTGTGTCAGTGCTTCCTAAAGTACATTCTCTGCTCACTCCATCACAATGTTGACTCGTTAATTTTGCAGTTGACCAAACATCTGGGTCTTTTTCATGCCTGCTGCTGAGGAGTCTCTATCCCCAAGTAATAAAGGAGGACTCCATTCTGTAATTCCTTTGTCTACTGGCTTCCAGAGAAACTGTAAAGCAGTTTGGGCCATAAGCAAATCATTGACATATAACCACAAAAAATCAAAGGTGAACAAGTTGGCAGAGTTCTTTCTTTATAAAGGAAGATGTATCAGCTGGTTGTATCATAGTCCAATTTCTTAGATCATGGAAGGAAAAAGGATTATCACTTATGGAGAACCCACTGGGTGACTGACAAGTCTATATTTGATGCCTTATCTCAGCTTTTAGGGCTCATAACAACACTGAGGCAAGGTGTGGTGTGAATATATAACAATCTAAATAAATAAATGCCAAGGTTATCCCCATTTTATATATGAGGAGACCAAGGTTCACAGTCCGACTTGCCCAACACGGTACAGCTAGAAAGTAATGGGGGTCTTATTCATTTCAAATTGTATGCAATTTTTTTGTACACTCTCAGCCAGGAGGGAATGAAGACAGGTAGAAGTGGAGGCCGCTGGAAACAAGGCTATTGTGTAATGTTTTATAGTCTAATGGAGGACTTTCACCTACATTAACCTTTTAATTGGATTCTCACAACATCCTGATATAGGATATGGTAGGTGGAGCACATGATACGATCTTTATTTGACAGGCAAAGATAACAGGGCTCAGAGAACAGGGTGACCTACCCAAGGCTGCAGCTAACCAAAGGTGGGGACGCTCTGACCCCAGCAAGTGTTTCTCAGGACAGCAGCCAAGGAGGACAGCAAGAGGCCAGGGCAGGACAGACCACTGTAGGTGTGGGGAACGGAAACCCTGACCTTACCAAGAAAAACATAAGGCTCTTCTCAGTCTTCCAGATGCATAGGAGAAAGTGAGCCCAAGTTAATGGCAGCAGAAGGAGCCTAGGACAGAGCCCATCGCTGCTGCTCCCACAAGCATTAGCTGGAAATGCCTCTCCTAGCAATGACACTGGTGCAATCCGTTCTTACGTAGACAGAGGCCATAAACCAGGACCTGGTGAACCTATGTACCTCTGTTGGATTTCGTCAGCAAAGCCAGACATTAAAAAATAAAAAATACTGCAATGAATTGCATGTGTTCATTTCCCGAGCTGTTGGAGACATGTAGATTTAACATCACTCAAGCAGCCATAGAACATTTGTTTTCCCCAGCTATTTTAAACTCCACTTAAGTCAAGCACCAGCTCATTCAAGCATGGGGAATAGAGGTTTGCCTGTTAATTAACAATTTGCCTGCTGCCACTGGTTCCCACTCCATCTCAAGTGAGACCAAATCCCCCAGCTGAGAGGTTCTCTTTGGCCACCAGTCCAGGTCTACAGCTCCCTCTGAAACCTGGCCGGGAAATTGTTCCCCTGAAATCTCTTTGGTGGTCCCAGGAGTTATAGATGCCCTCAACCTCCAAGGCAGGGCACCTTTACCCTTCAACAGGTGGGCTTGTGCTTTTATGATTGTCCTCAAATTCATCAGAGTTTCCCTTCTTCAACCAAGATGTTAAGAAATCTGGGAGCAGATACAAAGCTTCTCCAGTACTTTGCAAGCCTAGCTGGGCATCAAATCTGAGCAAGCACCTTAAAACAATATACAGATGCCTGGATCCCTCCCTGAAAGGACTCTCCCGCAGAGGATCATGTTAGACTTCATTATGAAGATTACAGGCTTCATAATCCGGACTCTGGGGGGCGGGCAGATAAAGGGAGAACCTGTTAATGTGAAGAGACTTAGAAATATAACAACCAGTGCAATGTTTAAACTTAGGCGATTCCTACTGCAAACAAACACGTGGCAAAAAACAAGCACACAAAAAAGACAATTTGGGACAACCGGGAGACGATTACAATTTTGAACACTAGATACGGACTGTATGGCGATGTTAAGAACTTCTTGTAATTTCTGTTTAGACAGAATGATGGTGGTGTGGTTATTTTCTAAAGACAGTTCTCATCTTGCTGAGCAATGTCCTGAAATGTTTTCGGATGATAGGATGTCTCCGATTTCCTTCAAAATACGGAGGGGAGTGAGTAGAATCACAGATGGGGCAAGACTGGCCGTTAGATGTGATTGTTGCAGGTGGGTGTTGGGTTCATGGGGAAAGTAGGGTCGTCCTGTGCTTGTTGGTCAACTTTAGTATATATTTGAAAATTTCCGTAATAAAATTTTAATCTTGCCAGGTTTTTTGAACTATTCTCTTTTTCCTTCACCCCTTAACACACATATACATGGAACATCCCGTACACAGGGTATAGTCAATGTTTATGCCCCAGAAGAGATGAAAGGGGGAATTAGGAGTAAGCATCTCTTTTTATAGTTTCAGACTCTCTTCTATGAGAGAACTAGTCTACTAGTTCTAGACTGAAGTGCAAAGAAAAGCTGTTACTAAGGTCAGATCACTCTAGTTACCTCTTAAAAACCAAAAAACTATCCCCCACTCCTTCTGAACTATGGGAGTACATGTGTTTGTGTGCACATGGGGCCTCCATGTACCTTTGTGCAGGTTGCACACTGCACAAGGGTATCTCCTCTAAGGGGGAGTGTAGCAGGCTTCACTTCATCAGTGCTGTAGACTTGTATACTTCTTATGACAACTGTCTTATAAGTGGCAGCAAAATGTCTTTCTCTAACAAAATCAGTGTACTTGATAACTGGCAAAAGGTGGAAGCCACAATGTCTTTTTTTCTTTTTTGAGACACAGCCTCAAGCTGTCACCACTGGTAGAGTGCCATGGCATCACAGCTCACAGAAACCTCCAATTCCTGGGCTCAAGTGAGCCTCTTGCCTCAGCCTCCCAAGTAGCTGGGACCACAGGCGCCCGCCACAATGCCCAGTTTTTTGGTTGCAGCTGTCATTGTTGTTTGGTGGGCTCAGGCTGGATTTGAACCCTCCACCTTAGATGTATGTGGCTGGCGCCTTAGCCACTTGAGCCACAGGTGCCAGGCCCACAGTGTCTTAAAGTAGGGGATCCTTTTCTAATTATGTACTCACCTTAGGAGCTAGAAGTGGAGCTGAACTGCCTGACTGCTTGAGGTTTCAATCCTTCCTCCAAACTCACTCACTGACAGGATAATCTTCACAAGTTAATTAATAGCCCTGCGTCCAAGCTTCTTCATCTCTAAAATGGGTTGAAAATATTACCTACCTTGAGAGCATTGTTCAGAGCATTAAATGCATGCGAAGCAGGGCCCGGCATCTAGTAAGGCTTTACTAACGGTTGGAGATAGCTAACCTTAGCTACTATTGTCTGTATTCACACAAAGTCAGTGTCCTGGGTCAACAGATGTGTAAGCCCTGTCGTGTTGTTCAACAACTCAGTGAATATTTTTGGCATTGGACTTCAAAAAAACTGTATCCACTATTTTACTATCGCAAACTATTTTTAAAAGAGCACTTTCCCTGACCCATCAAGTTTTGCAAAACGCAGTAAAGGCCCAGCTGCAGGTAAGGCCTGGAAACCAGGGTTGAGAAACCTCCCTGTGTGAGGGAGGAGCTCTCAGAAGAACTCTTGGGTTTTTCCACAGGTCTAACTACTTGGCCAGTAAACCCGTCATGGGAAAAGACCCAGTGAGAGTCGCCAGCCACTGAGGGGGTTTTACCCCATGGGCAGAATAGAGTCAAAATGCTTCAAGAGGTTAAAAGTCTGTTTTTAAAAGGAAAGAACACAGAGTGTGCCTGTAACTCAGTGTTAAAAATAAACGCAGCCACCTCCTCTGCGCTTCCCACCCTCCCACTGTCCTTGCTACCCTGCGCTGCCCCAAGAAAAGAAAGCCTGTTTGTTTCATCTCATGCCTTTTCTGTCTTTTCTTTCTTTCTTTTTTTTTTTTTCTGAGACAGAGCCTCAAGCTGGCACCCTGGGTAGAGTGCTGTGGCATCACAACTTACAGCAACCTCCAACTCCTGGGCTCAAGCGAGTCTCCTGCCTCAGCCTCCCAAGTAGCTGGGACCATAGGTGCCCGTCACACCACCTGGCTATTTTTTGGTTGCAGCCATCATTGTTGTTTGGTGGGCCCAGCTGGATTTGAACCCGCCACCTTAGGTGTATGTGTCTGGCACCTTAGCCACTTGAGCCACAGGCGCTGAGCCTTTTCTCTCTTTTCTTCTCTTTCTTTTCTTTTTTCTTTCTCTCCTTCCTCCCATCCTTCCTTCTTTCCTTCTTTTGCTTTCTCTCTCTTTCTTCCTTTGCTTAACACTTAGCCAAACATGGGGGCCTTGGTTATCAGTTCACAAATGAAGCTGCATTTTCTCTCAGGAAACCCCTCTGGGACCCCCAAGAGGCAGGGTGGACTGTAATTTAGAATGTGCTTCTGTCAGGGGCTGAGTAAAAAAAAGTTCCACACTGAGATAAGCATGATGGAGCCCTGCCAGCTTCCCTGGTGCCTGGGAGGCATCTGCAGGGGCTGTTATTCAGGCAGGAGGGCCTCTTATTGAATGTTTTTTAGCATTGGGGTTGAAGCACAGGTCTTTCTTGAGCTGCGGCTACCCATAGAAACACCACTTTCCAGAACTGGTTTCAATAAATTTCATTAAATAACCACAAAAATCCTATAGCTCAGATATGGCAGCTTTTGTTCATAAAAATGCTGTGTAGGAGAAAAGCTATTGTCTGAAAGGATGATTGATTTCTTATTATCTGCAAATGGTGGAGGATTTCAAGACCTCAGTAGGAGCTGAAGATGTCAAGGTCAAGGAGACATGGATAGGTCTGTGCACACTGCTAAAATTTCACCAGGGAATAAAGGTAAGAGACTAAGAGGTGGCTGAGGGCTTGGAGCCTTATTTATTTAAAAATTTAAATTTATTTATATTTAATTAATTTATTGTTTGAGACAGAGTCTCACTCTGTTGCCCAAGCTACGGTGCTAGGGCCTCAGCTTAGGTCACAGCAACCTCAAACTCGTGGGCTCAAGCTATCCTCCTGCCTCAGCCTCTCAAGTAGCTAGGACTACAGGTGCCCACCACAATGCCTGGTTAGTTTTTCTATTTTTACTAGGTTTTCTATTTTTAGTAGAGACGGGGGTTTCATTCTTGCTCAGGCTGGTCTTGAACTCCTGAACTCAAGTGATCCACCTGCCTCAGCCTTCCAGAGTGCTAGGATTACAGGCTTAAACTGCTGTGCCCAGCCCCCAAATTAATTGTTTTTAGAGACAGGTTTTAGGTGATGTAAAATAGAAGACAGTAAAATTCATTTTAAGAAATAAAGTCTAGCTGGGCATAGTGGTCTGGACCTGTAGTCCCAGCTACTTAGGGGGCTTAGTAAAGAGAATTGCTTGAGCTCAGGAGTTCCCAGCTGGACAACAGAGTGAGATCCCCATTTCTAAAAATAAGTACATTTTGAAAATGAGAAAAAAGAAAATTCTAGTCTTAGATCAGCTTCTAACCTATAGAGTGACATCAGTCACATGATTAGCTTCCCTAAAATTCTCTTTTCACAAACTGAGATCCCTGTCTTCTTAGAGCCATTCTTTAATAAAAAGATATAATTGATAATTTGTACATGATTGATAACAAAATGTTGTATCAGGGCAGGTAAAAAGATAAAATCACAGTACAACATGTGTTTAGTGAAACATTGTTATAATTTAATCAAGTATTTTAATGTATGTTTAGAAAGTTAGAATGGAGCCAGGCACAGTGACACATGCCTGTAATACCAGCACTTTGGTTTTGCTTTTTTGGGGGGGCGGGGTTCTCTTTGTTTTGTTTGGAAACAGAGTCTCACTCTATTGTCCAGGATAGAGTGCCTTGAAGTCAGCCTAGTTCCTAGCAACCTCAAACTCATGGGCTCAAGTGATCCTCCTGCCTCAGCCTCCCAAGTGGCTGGGACTACAGATGCTCACCAAAAAACCTGTCTAATTTTTCTATTTTTAGTAGATACAGGGTCTTGGTTTGCTCAAACTGGTCTTGAACTCCTGAGTTCAAGTAGTCCTCCTTCCTCAATCTGTAAGAATGCTAAGATTACAGATGTGAGCTACTGGACCTGGCATATCCCAGCACATTGGGAGGCCAAGGCAGGAGGATCACTTGAAGAGAGGAGTTCAAGTCCAGTATAGGCAACCTATCTCTAAAAAAAAATGTTGGCTGGCACCTGTGGCTCAAGTGGCTAAGGCACCAGCCACATACACCTAAGGTGGTGGGTTCAAATCCCCAGCCCGGGCCCGCCAAACAACAATGACGGCTGCAACCAAAAAATAGCCATGCGTTGTTGCAGGTGCCTGTGGTCCCAGCTACTTTGGAGGCAGAGGCAGGAGACTCGCTGGAGCCCAGGAGTTGGAGGTTGCTGTGAGCCGTAATGCCACGGCACTCTGCCCAGGGGGACAGCATGAGGCTCTGTCTCAAAAAAAAAAAAAATTTTTTTTAATTAGCCTGGGCAAGTGGTACATGTCTGTAGTCCCAGGTACTTGGAAGACTGAGACAGTAGGATCTCTTGAACCTGGAGTTCAAGGTTTTAGTGAGCTATGATCAGGCTACTATACTCCAGCCTGGGTGACAGCATGAGACCTTGCCTCAAAACAAAACAACAACAGCAAGAAAAATTGGAAGGGAAATTTTATTACTAAAAGTTGCATTTGAACCAATTATTTTCCAAATTTCATGAAAGGGAAACACTTCAGGAACCAAAGCATGCCTGGGGACACTAACACCTGACCAAACACACCTTGAAAAATGAATAAAGGGCAAACACCAAGCTTCCCAGCCCACAAAACTCAGCCTCTGGGGGAGGTCTATGGTATGCTCGGAAGGGACCTTCCACTCCTCAATCTCACGGACATCTGAGACCCAGTGGAGACTGTGTTTCTACCATATATAGATATGCAACTATTTTTCATATGAATGTAAATTGGTTGTGACTAACAAAGTACAATGAATACATTATAGATTTATTATTTGTATATGTATTATAAAACATAAACTCAGGTAAAGACATTACCAAAATTGAATCAATGGTCAACGTCTATTTCTTGATCAACCAACTCTCAGATAATACCTTCTTTCAGCTAGGGAACTCTGGAATTTAATATAGTACATCTTTTTGCCACAAATTCGTCTCTGCTGGATTAGTTCAGTCCAGAAAGTGATGGTACATTGATGAATGTTAGTAACTCAAAGTACCCCACTAAAAAAGCAAAGCCAGGAATTAAGTCTATGATTGAAAAGATTTGAGTAAGTAACTCTTTGTTCATTTATTTGTGTTGTCCTGGGGAGGACTGAGGATGGCTTACAAAGATGCATATAATTCAGCCAAAGATAAAGTCAGTTAAATATAAGTTGGTGTTAGCAGAGGGTGGGGAACAGAAAGAAAACAGAACAGAAAAGTAAGTCACAGTGGCGAGCTTAGCACATAAAGGGCATTCTGTGAAACATCACATGCTTCTAAGCCGTGCCTTAGTATGGCTCTGCCCTTTGTAAGCAGCCAAAGAGAAGAATAAACCACTGTTAGGTGTATAAATTATATTATCTGTCAAATAACACACCTTGGCTTTTCACAAGCGGCCCAACTCTTTCTGCTGGCAAGATGAGAGAAGCTTCCAGAAAGGGCAGCATCCCCAACACCATACGGGTTGCAACAAATAAAATACAATTTGTTTTAGTCAATGTTCTCATGCCAAAGCCAGATTCAAGAATTGATTCATCACAGGCTTTCTCTGATGATTGGGGAGCACCTTTCCAGCTCTCAGTGGAAATGATCTTTGCCCTCTTCTTTACGGGCAGGAACAGAGGCAGGGAAGAGTGGGTGGCTCCCACTTCACCCAGCAGCTCGATGGCTCAGATTAGAGTGGAAGTTATTCATCCTAGCTAGATATAATGCCAGCCTCTTCTTGCCTCCAGATGTGCATTTTCAAATTATGATGGTTAAGATTCCCCAAGAACTCTTATTTGCCATTTCATTTTCCTTTCCAGCCCCTTGCTGCGATCTTCCCACTCTGGCTCTTACCTTTCTCGCCTTAGTGGCCAGCAGGCATTCAGGAGAGGCAGGACATAGATGGCCACTACAAGAGGAAAGGCAGGGAACAACGGTGCAGAACTGGGTGGAACGGCAGAGAGGGAACGCCGGGGAATGGCTGTGGACACGACCCAGGGTCAGTTCCTACACAGAGATTGGGCTTCCCTTTGTACCTCACTGCTGACCAAGAAATCCAGAAACAAGTCCATGCAACATCTACTTTCCAAGGCCAGGATCAGCAAATCACCAGGCCATTCAATAAGCCATGAAGCAGGCTCGGCGCCTATAGCTCAACTGGCTAAGGCACCAGCCACGTACACCTAAGGTGGCGGGTTCGAATCCCCAGCCCGGACCCGCCAAACAACGACCAACAACCTGCAACCGAAAACAACCTGCAACCGCCAACAACCTGCAACCGAAAAATAGCCGGGCGTTGTGGCGGGCGCCTGTGGTCCCAGCTACTTGGGAGGCAGAGGCAAGAGACTCGCTGGAGCCCAGAAGTTGGAGGTTGCTGTGAGCTGTAATGCCACGGCACTCTACCCAGGGGGACAGCTTGAGGCGCTGTCTCAAAAAAAAAAAAAAAATAAGCCATGAAGCAAATGGGCAGTGAGTTCCTCCCAGGCAACAGGTGCCCAGCCAG
>CAUYTI010151709.1:0-20480 GCA_963575145.1 Galago senegalensis
TAACTGAGAAAATGACATGAAGGCTGTGTTGACCAGTTTGATGGAAGTATTTCAGAATGCATGTGAAAACCCCACACTGTACCCCAGAAGAGTATCAATGTACATAGTTAACACTCAATAAAAAAAAAAAAAAAAAAAAATCATGCTCAATAAAGGAAAATATGCACATAATGAATGAACAAAAGTGAGAAATTTCCACATAGAAATAGAAACTACAAAAAAAGTACTAAATGGAAATTTTAGAACTGAAACTATATGTCTAAAATGAATATTGGATCAGCTTACGAGCAGATTAGAGAAAGAAGTTAGTGAACTTAACACAAAATAATAGAAATTATCAAATCTGACAAACAAAAGAAAAAATAGTTTATAAATTTAACAGACCCTCAAGGATCTGTGGAAGAATAGCAAAAGGAGATAGAGGATTATTAAACCAACAGATCCATAGATCAATAGAAGGATAAATAGATAACTGGAATCCCAGAAGGGAGGAAGGAGAGGGGATGATAATTTTCTAAATTGTGTCAAAGGTGGTCAGAAATGTAAACTAAAAGATTTTATTTTTTTATTAAATCATAAACACATAGATCATGTATACATTAATGCATTTACGGAGTACAATGTGCTGATTTCATACAGAATTAGGAGCGGTTACATCACACTGGTTAATATATACCTCATCTCATTTACTTAAGTATTGTGTCAAGTTTATACTCTATACTTAATAGATCCAACATTTACCCTTTCATTATGCACCATAGGGGCGATCCCACCATTCTAAAAGATTTTATAAGTTAAAATATCAAGTGGGATATACACCAAAAACTAATTACTGAAAAAACTGATATACTAAGATTTCATAGTACACACACACATATTATACCACACACATCTAATATACATACATACATCTCTCAGCCACGCCAACACATATACCACACACACACCCATACATTTTTCACTGTATTTTTTATCTTCCTCCAAATGTTTGGTTGATTGATTTTGCTTATTTCTTATATCTACATTTTTTTGCTTATATTTGCTTATATCTACATCTCAGATATACTATAAAGTCAGTACAGAAATATAGATATTATGTGCTTACACCTGAATCTCAGATATACTATAAAGTCAGTTCATTTCTAGATCCTTTTGAGAACAAATTCTCGGGATTAGCATTGTGTAGTTTCTTTCAGTTCTCTGTTAAGTGAATTGTAAGAATTTATGTCCTTTAACTAGTACAGCAAATCTAGATATATAGAGTAAGGATATTTTTACTTGAAGAAGCACACAGGGATCTCACATTCAGATGACTATAGCACAGCACTGGCAATGTCCAGAACCAGTCGGACCTGACTTTAAAATGGCATTTATAATACAGAAAGAACAAGTAGCCAACACAAACAGGTCATGTTCTGAAAGTTAAATTTCAAATTATTTCACAAAACTTGAAAAACATTTTTTCATGTAATAGCACTGTAAGTAGTTGGTTTATTTCCTATAGTGCTCAGAGGTCTATATAATTACCAGAATTGTGCATATTTACAAAAAAATTAACAAAAATAAGATATATATCTCAGGACTTTGACCAAACAGGAAAACTGGAAAATAAATCATTTTTCTTTTGGAATGTTGACACTGGAGGAAATGCATTTTTAAGGGGCTTAGGAAAATTTAGTTTCATTACAGCTTTTCTGTTTACTTGCAAAGGGTCTTTATAGCCACACTATGAAGCAGGTCCCAACCAGTAAATTTTACACAACCAGAAAATGAGTTACATACAAAGGAATTGAACAATTAAATAAAAACATTGAGCATAATGGGAGCCATGTTTTTCATGGTTGAAAAAGCGAATTCAAATACGGTAAAGAAGAGCGCTAGAACAATACTATGGCACAGGACTAAAATTGGGGGTATAGGCTGAAATTATAGCTTTTGACATGTAGATAGATAAAAACAGAACTCGGTATAGGGTGTATATGTATGTGGGTGGAGGGGCAGCATAGGTTTGTATTTCTTTACCAAGTCTGCAGAAGGGGTCAACAAGCAAGGAACCGCCAGATGTATGAGGGACACTATGAAAATACTGAGCTATGCAAAATTAGGAAACTGGGCCCAGTGCAGTGACTCACACCTGTAATCCAAGCACCCTGGGAGGCCAAGGCAGGTGGATGGCTTGAATTCATGAGTTCAAGACTAGCCTGAGCAAAAGGGAGACCCCTCCTCTACTGAAAATAGAAAAACTGAGGCAAGGTTGTTGTTAGCTAGGACACAACGGCACTCTACCCAGGGCAACAGCTTGAGACTCTGTCTCAAAAAACAAAAAAATTAGGAAACATAAATCATTTTGATTACTATATTTTCTGAACATAATCACCTCAACACTCTATGCACTTTTCCATTCTTGTTAACCATTTTTGAAAACATTTTCTCCACACTAATTTTTTTCAAGTGCCATAAGCTCACTTTCATAGGCTTTGAACAGCTTCCTCAGGGCTGGAAAACTTTCTTATGCACAGGTGAGTTTTTACTGTAGGGATGGGAAATAGTCACACAGGGCCAGGTCCGGACTCCAGGGTGGACGAGTCATAAGTTTACTCTCTGTGGGCCCCAGGAGCTGAATGGTGATGTCGGCTGTGTGGGTGAACACACTGTCATGTTTCAAGCCGGTTCCCTGCAGTCCTGCCCTTGGCTGCCATTCCTGAAGCTTCTGGAAAACTTACAGCAGGCCCACTGGTGTGTACCACAGAACGAATACAGGCCTTAGTTCCTCCAGAGGAAGAGGTGCAACCGACTGTTCCATTTTCTTTCCAACACTTCAGGCCCTCTTCACTCTTGTTGGTGGATGTTCATCAGGAAAACCCTCTGTCTGCTGAAGCTTATTCTCTGGATCAAACTGGTAAATCCAGTTTCATCACCAGTAAGGACAAGGTCAGAAACACGTCTAGACTTGCCCCTGTTGAATCTGACCAGCATTTCCCCACACCTTTCAGTGCAGACGCATTTTATTCATTTGTCAAAGTGTGAAGCACTCACCAGGGTGAAACTTTCCTGTTTCGAAGATACATATTATGCAAGATTTTGGACACTGCTGGTGGTCCGATCTGTGGTGCTCCTTCAAGGTCCTTACATGTCACTTGGTTGTTTTCAGGAACCATTTTTTTCCACAGACACTGTGGTCGCTGGACACCCATTCCTCTGTCTCTCCCTGATGTTTGGCCTCTGCTAAATTCTGGAAAACACCAAATAGTTATTGTGCAGAAGGAGGAAGTAAGGTTCCTGAAACCCCCTTGCAAACGGTGAAGGCTTTGATGCTTGTTTAACCCACTTTTAAAATCATAGAAAATCATCATGCAAAATCACTACCTTCCCACCTCCCTAGCGGACACCGACCAAGTGCTGGGCAGATAGAAAAGACTGAAGCCCTCCCAGCCGCACTGACAAGTGGAGCACCTTGACACTCACACAGGTGAATCAGAAAGGATGCTGCTCTTGACTGTATTTCTTGGAAGTGACATAATGGACCATTCCACAGTCTGTTTCAAAACTTTCATAGCGACCTTTTTTATAAGCTCATCTAACACCCAGGTCTCGGTTTCATAATTCTATTCTCCAGTAAGAGTAAACGTGAATTTTTGGAAATGGCTGATTTCAGGTTGAGACAGGAAGAACACAAGATTTGAAAAGATAAAGTGTAGTTATGCAAAGTAGTTTTAATATTTGCTTGCATTTTTCAAATAAATGTTGTCCAATCGCTCCCTACACCAGCCCATCTTAATATCCCATCTGCCCCATTCCTTTGTAGATCTCTCACAGCCCACATCTAGTCTGAGTGTCTCCTCTCTCCCCCTTTTCCTCTCAACTCCCACTAAAATCCAGGCTCCCGACAAAACGTATATGGCTCCTCACTTTTGTCTTCATTCGTTTGCTTTCTCCTCATTTCTTTATTTCCCCTTTGAAAAATCCTTCCAGGATAAATTTCCTTTCCTTGCTTCTCCCTTCCCCATTCTCTGGTTCTATAGTTCAAAAAGCCAGGGACCAAAACAGCAGATTCAATATATCTCGTAGAAACTAAAAAAGAACAAGCTATTAGATATAGAATTTTTTTACAGGTATAGCTGAAGGGAGAAAATACAGAAGCCCTTACAACTTAATTTTTTGTTTCTAATGTTTTGTTTAAACCCAGACACATGTATCATGAGCAGTGGTAGCAATAATCTGTCTCCCTTTCTAATATCATCTAACTTCTTTCTTAAAACACCCCACACATACTATGTGAGGGTGTTCAGCACTCCCCCTGGGTGAAGGGTTCCACTACCACTTGAATTTTACCTTAGAAATGAAAAAATGTAACCTAAACATCTGGACCCCCATATCAATCTGAAATTTGAATAAACACTACACACAATCCTGAACATGAAATTCTTATTTGACGATACAATATTACAAGTAGAATTGCTTTCTGCCAAAAATAAATCCTCATTTCAGCTGGCAAGCTCCCCATTAGAATGGGCTCAGTGTTTCCTTTACAGGCATTAAAGAAACAACATGTTGAACAGCTATCAGTCTTTCACATTCCAGATCTGTTTCCTTCCTGTCAGGTAGCTGGTATCAGATAACCTTCAGAATGGAAGTATTTCTAAAAGAGGAAGGGCTGTTAGCATTGTAGCATCATGGGCACAATGTACACCAAGGGGGACAAGTGGGACAAGTTTGCTGGGATTAAAGCAAAAGCATAGGTCACAAGAATGCTAGAGTTCAGGGTAAGACACACAAAGAGTAAGCAAGTTGCCCCCAAATTCCATTGCACAATTTTGTTCATAGTCAGCCCTATATCTGTACATTAAGTAATTTAGGCATGAATAGTATACAATTAAGTAATTTTGGAAAAAGTGAAATTTATGTTATTTTCTAAACATTATATGAGTCTTGAAATCTGATACTGTGAAACAACAGAAAACAAATAACAGAGAGATATTCTTGCACTCTGTTTCTATCTTAGTGTCTGTATAGAACATGAAATGAATATGCTCCCATTTACAATAGTGATGATCATATTTAAATGAAGCACACTAAATGAAAAACACTGTGTCTCTGAAGGATTAGACTAAAAACAAGATTTCTTTTGGCATTGTGCCCTTGTGTAAACTCATAAAGACTACTTTCCAAGGCCATTGTTTGAGTAATATGAAATTTGGAAGTACATTAGAAGAAATGATTTGTTAACCAGCTGCCTTTCTTATACATTCCATTAACAAATTAATCTGTACCAAAGGGGCCACCATACAAGGTCAAAAATGAAGCAAGTCCTTGCATGCTTGTCACTAGGACAAAAGACACACAAGAGAGATAACGTTCTGGGAACAAACTAAGCCTGTTGGGACATTCATGAATGTTTCCTAATTAACATTTGGGGTAAAAGGGATACCGATGGTATTTAGTCATTTCTTTATATAAATTATATTTAGAATAGATCAAGTCCTGAAATAAATCATCATGTCCATATGAAGTGCATTTGTGATCAGTCAGCTTGGAGAGGGAGGCTTTATTGGCAAGTACTGTGTGATCCCCCTTACACCAGGTACCAAGAGAAGGGCAAATTCACAGAGACAAAGTAGAATGGTGGTTCTCAGGGGCCAGATGGAAGCAATGTGAGAGGGAGTTATTTAATAGGTGTAGAGTTTCAGTTCCACAAGATGAAAAGAATTCTGAAGATCACGCAACAATGTGAACATACTTAACACTGCTGAACTGTACAACTAAATGGTTAAGATGTTAAGTTTTTATTATGTCTATTTTACCACAATTAAATATTTTTTTCTTTTTTTAATTAAATCATAACTGTGTACATTAATGTAATCATGGGGTGCAATGTGCTGGTTTTATAAACAATTTGAAATATTTTCATCAAACTGGTTAATATAGCCTTCATTATTAAACTGGTTAATATAGCCTTCATGGCATTGTCTTAGATATTGTGATTAGATATTTATATTCTATACTTAGTAAATTTCACATGTACCCTTGTAAGATGCACCATATGTGTGGTCCCACCAATTACCCTTCTCTCCCCTCCCTCTCCCCTTTCTCCTTCTTCTTGGTCTATGATTGGGTTATAACTTTTATAAGAAAGCTATAAATTGGTTTCATAGTAAGGCTGAGAACATTGGATACTTTATCTTCCATTCTTGAGATACTTTGCTAAGAAGAATATGTTCCAGCTCCATCCATGTAAACATGTAAGAGATAAAATCTCCATCTTTCTTTAAGGCTGCATAATATTCCATGGTGTATATATACCACAATATATTAATCCATTTGTGGGTCCATAGGCACTTGGTCCATGACCTAGCAGTTATGAATTGGGCTGCAATAAACATTCTGGTATATATGTAATGATATAATATATATTATATATCTTTGTTATAATGTGATTTTTGGTCTTCTGGATATATACCTAGTAGAGGAATTGTAAGATCAAATGGCAGGTCTATTTTTAGATCTCTATGTGTTCTCCAAACATCTTCCCAAAAGGAGCGTATTAGTTTGCATTCCCACCAGCAGTGTAGAAGTGTTACCTTTTCTCCATATCCACACCAATATCTCTGATTTTGTGATTTTGTGATTTTATGATGTGGGCTAATCTTACTGGAGTGAGATGATATGTCAAAGTAGTTTTGATTTACATTTCTCTGATGATTAAGGATTGTGAGCATTTTTTCATATATCTGTAGGGCATGTGCCTATCTTCTTTAGAGAAATTTCTCTTCAAGTCCCTTGCCCCCCGGAGATGGGATCACTCGTTCTCTTCTTGCTAATATGTTTGAGTTCTCTATGAATTCTGGTTATTAAGCCTTTGTCAGAGACATAACCTGCAAATATCTTCTCCCATTCTGAAGGCTGTCTGCTTGCTTTACATACTGTGTTCTTGGCTGTGCAAAAGCTTTGTAGTTTGATCAGGTCCCAGTAGTGTATTTTTGATATTGCTTCAGTTGCCCTCAGGTCCTCCTCAAATATTCGCCCAGGCTGATTTCTTCAAGTGTTTTCCCTGCACTTTCTTCTAGTATTTTTATACTTTCATGTCTTAAGTTTAAATCTTTAATCCAGTGAGAATCTATCTTAGCTAATGGTGAGAGATGTGGGTCTAGTTTCAGTCTTCTACAGGTTGCCAGCCAGTTCACCCAGCACCATTTCTTAAATGGGAATGTTTTCCCCACTGAACGTTTTTAATTGGCTTGTCAAAGATCAAATAATGGTAAGTAGCTGAGTTCATCTCTTGGTTCTCCATTCTGTTCCATACATCTACCTCTCTGTTTTTGTGCCAATACCATGCTGTTTTGATCACTAGCAATTTACAGTATAGTCAGAGGTCTGGTAGCATAATTCCTTACTTTGTTTTTATTTCTGAGTAATGTCTTGGCTATTCAAAGTTTTTTCTGATTCCATATAAAATGAACTATTATTTTTATGAGATCTTTAAAGTATGACAATGGAGCTTTAATAGGAATTGCATTAAAATTGTATATTGCTTTGGGTAGTATGGACATTTTAACAATGTTAATTCTTCCCAACCATGAGCATGGTATGTTTTTTCCATTTGTTAACATCTTCAGCTATTTCTTTTCTTAGAATTTCATAGTTCCCTTTATAGAGATCTTTCACATCCTTTGTTAGGTAAACTCCCAAATATTTAATTTTTCATTGGCACTACTGTGAATGGAAGAGTCCTTGACTGTTTTTTCAGCTTGACTATTGTTGGTATATATAAAGGCTACAGATTTATGAGTGTTGATTAACCTGAGATGCTGCTGTATTCCTTGATCACTTCTAAGAGTTTTGTAGTCAAATCCCTGGTGTTTTCCAGATACACAATCATATCATTTGCGAAGAGTGAAAATTTGATCTCTTCTGACCCTATATGGATACCCTTAGTCACCTTTTCTTCCCTAATTGCGATGGCTAAGACTTCCATTACAATGTTAAAAAGCAGTGGAGACAATGGGCAACCTTGCCTGGTTCCTGATCTGAGTGAAAATGATTTCAATTTAACTCCATTCACTACGATATTGGCTGTGGGTTTGCTGTAGGTGGCCTCTATCAGTTCAAGAAATGTCCCTTCTACACCCATTTTCTTAAGTGTTCTGATCATGAAAGGATGTTGGATATTGTTAAAAGCCTTTTCTGCATCAATTGAGAAAATCATGTGGTCTTTGGTTTTTAATTTGTTTATTTGATGAATTATAATTTTAGATTTACATATATTGAGCCAGCCTTGAGACCCTGGGATAAAACCCACTTGGTCATGGTATATAATTTTTTTGATGTGTTGCTGGATTCTGTTTGTTAGGATCTTGCTGAGTATTTTCACATCAATATTCATTAGTGATATTGGTCTATAATTTTCTTTCATTGTTGGGTCTTTTCCTGGTTTGGGGATCAAGGTGACGTTTAATTCATAGAATGTGTTGGGTAATATTCCTTCTTTTTCTACATTTTGGAAAAGGTTGAATAATATAGGTACTAGTTCCTCTTTAAAGGTTTGGTAGAATTCTGATGTGAAGCCATCTGGTCCTGGGCTTTTCCTTTTAGGAAGATTTTGTATAGTTGATACTATTTCATAACTTGATATAGGCCTGTTCAACCTTTTCACTTCATTCTGGCTAAGTCTTGGAAGGTGGCATGCTTCCAAGTATTAGTAAATTTCCTTCAGATTTTCATTTATCTGAGAATAAAGTTTCTCGTAATATTCATTAATGATTTTTTGAATTTCTGAGAAGTCTGTTGTTATTTCATCATTACCATTTCTGATGGATGAAATTAGAGATTTTAATCTTTTTTTCCTGGTTAGATTAGCCAAAGGTTTATCTATTTTATTGACCTTTTCAAAAAACCAACTTTTTGATTTATTGATCTGTTATATAATCATTTTGTTTTCAATTTCATTTAATTCTGCTCTAATTTTGGCTATTTCTTTACTTCTGCTGGGTTTGGAATTGGAATGCTCTTCCTTTTCCAGTTGCTTGAGAAGTCCCATTAAGTTATGAACTTCCTTTTTTTCCATTCTCTCGAGGAAGGCTTGCAGTGCTATGAATTTCCCTCTTAGGATGCCATTGCAGTATCCCAGAGATTCTGATAATTCGTGTCTTCATTATCATTTTATTCTAAATATTTGATAAGTTTTTTCTTGATCTCATTTATGACCCAGATATCATTCAGCATAAAGTTTTTTAGCTTCCATGCTTTTGTATGAGTATGCAGATTCCTGTTGTTACTGAGTTCAACTTTTATTCCATGATGGTCCAAGAAGATGCATGGAATAATTTCTATTTTTTTAAATTTGCTGAGGTTAGACTTATGACCTAAGGTTAGACTTATGACCTAACAATTTTGAAGTAGTTTCCATGGGCTAATGAGAAGAATGTGTATTCAGTTTTATTGGGATGAAATGTTCTGTAGATGTCTGTTAAATCCGGATTGTTAATGGTTAAGTTTAAGTCTACAGTTTCTTTATTCAGCTTCTTATTGGAGGATCTATCCAAAGGAGTGTTAAAATCTCCAACTATCATGGAGGTGGAGGAAATCACATTGCTCATGTCTGTTAGAGTCTCTCTTATAAATTGAGGAGCATTCTGGGTGGGTGCATAAATGTTCATAATTGAAATCTCATCATGTTGAGTGTTAGCCTTAACAAATATGAAGTGACCATCCTTATCTTTTCTTACTCTTGCTGGTTTAAAGCCTATAGTATCTGCAAATAAAATTGCAACACCTGTTATTTTCTAATTTCCATTTGCCTGAAATATAGATGACCGTCCCTTCACCCTGAGTCTATATTTATCTTTTAAGGTAAGATGAGATTCTTGTATGCATCAGATGTCTGGCCTGAGTTTTTATATCCAGTCAGCCAACCTGTACCACTTTAGAGGACAATTTGAGCCATTCACATTAATTAAGAATATTGATAAGCCTGGTAGAATTTTGGATATCAAGTTTTTGAAAGTACAATGGACATTTTTAATCCTTTCGCCACTGTGGAAGTTGGAATTTGATCAAAAGTTTCTGAGTGAGTTTACCTTTGTGGTGGAGGATTACTTTGGTCATTATGGAGGATAGGTCTGAGAACATCCTGGACAGCTGATTTAGTTATGGCAAATTTCTTCAAATAGTGAATGACATTAAAGTATTTAATTTCTCCATCATAGATGAAACTCAGTTTAGCTGGATATAGAATCCTGGGTTGAAAGTTATTTTATTTTAGGAGATTAAAAGTCAATGACCACCCTCTTCTAGCTTGAAAGATTTCAGCAGAGAGATCTGTTGTCATTCTAATATTCTTTCCCTTGTAGCTTACGGTTTTCTTACATCTGGCTGCTTGCAGAATTTTCTCTTTCATATTAACTTTAGTAAAGTTAATTATGATGTGTCTGGCAGATGTCTTATTTGGGCTGAGTCATTTTGGAGTTCTGAAACTGTCTGCTATCTGAATTTCAGAATCTCTTGGCATGTCTGGGAAGTTCACTTTCATAATCTCATGAAAAGGGGCTTCTGTGCTTTGCAAAGCAACTTCGTCACCTTCCAAGATTCCTATAAGGAATCCTATTAGTTTTCTTAAAATTATCCCAGAGCTCTCTGAGAGAATGACTGGTTTTTGTTCTCCATTTCTCTTCCTCTTTGAGAGTTTGAGAGCGTTCTAAAGCTTTGTCTTCAATGTCAGAAATCCTTTCCTCTGCTTGCTCCATTCTGCTAATGAGGGATTCTACTGTATTTCTCAGTATGTCTTCTTTGAGGGCTGCAAATTCTTGTCTCAGTGTGTCAAAATCTTTGGTGATTTTTTCTTTGAATTCATTAAATTCTTGAGACAACTTTTGAAATACTCCTTGAATTTCTAATTCCAACTTTACCTCCATTCTATTAATCTTATTTGCAATCCAAATTCTGAATTCAATTTCTGACATCTCAGCCATTTGTTTATGAATGGGATCTTCCATTGTGTCTGCCATATCATTCCTTGGGGGAGTTGATCTACTCTGGTTATTCATGTTAATGGAGTTTTTCCACTGATTCTACACTGTTTGGCTATATGAGCAGATAAGGTGAAGTTGGATTGGGGGGGGGTCCTGGAGTAATGATTAACCAGCCCTTTGCCCACAAGCTGGGACTGGTGTCTGTACCTTTTCTCAGAGCTTTGCAAAGGATCCATACAGTACCATAGCCTGAGACACTGGGGACTTACTGGGTGTGGTGGGGCTAATGGCTCTGTCTTGTTTTCAGCTGGTCTTTGTGCTACCTTAGTGAATCAGTTAGTCTGGGTTGATGTCTCAGCTATGGAGAAATACCCAGCAGTTAAGTCACCCCATGCCCCACAGGCAGCAATTGGAAAAAGAAAATCAATCCTTCCCACAACCACACACCCAATGGATACTCCTCAGGTCATTGGTCCAGTCCAAGAGATCCAAATCAATTGTCCCAGTCAACACCCAGTCTCAAGTGGGAGAGTGCAAAAGGTCTCTAGCAACTAGACAGCAGGAGTCTACTGGCAGCTCAAGTTTGACTCGTTCTGGTGCTCCATGGAGTCAGAAGGACTCCCCCAGCAAATGCATTAGTCTGGGAAGGTTAATGCCTCCTTCCCCACCTTGCACCTCTGTCACACCCAGTCATTGGTAACCCCACAGGGCTATAACCCAGTTCCCTCCAATGAGCAGATGCTCCACCAGGGATTTGCACCCACCTGAGTCACAGAGAGATCTATGTCTCCTGGGCCAGGCCTCCACACTCTGCCACCATCCGATGGCAGGGGAAGCTGAGGCCTGACAACCAGGGGGTAGTTAATGAAAGCTGAGGCAGTTCACTCAGTTCCAGCCCCATCCTTGATTGATGTTGCTGACACTTATATTTTCACAGAATTTGTGATTCTGTTCTGGCTATATTGCCCTGTGGACCAGGTGCTATTTGGGTTCACAGAAACTGTGACTCAGTCCACCATCTCCTCCTTACCCCCATGCCACAGAATCAGCACAGATCTGCAACAGCCCACACCCTGTCTACACCCCTCTAGAAAGTGCCCAAGAATCTGGACTTCATGGGGGACAGGCTTCCAGACCTCGGGGTGAGAGTGAAGGGGAGTTCTGAGAGTTCAGAATTTCAGGTAGAGAATATGTATAGTTTCATATAGTTTTATGCCTGGCTGGAGAGTGCCATAGCACCCCAGGAGAAGGTGGTCCTGTTTTTAGAGGGTTGTTTCTTCCATGGGATAAAATGGGAGGATGTTTGAATTCTGCTCACTTATTTGTAGAAAGTATACCACAAACTGTTCTCTTGGAGAAGGGGACTCCCATCCACTTGGCAATGGATTTTGTACTTTTTGTTTGTATCCTTGGGGTCACAGCTCCCCTCAGCAGGGTTGATGTCCATTCTTCAACCTTCTCTCTTGGCTCAGCTCCAAACCATTAAGCTTACTTGCTAAATTTCTGTACTTTAACTCTCTTTCTGGACAGAAGCCTCTGTGGAAAGCTAGCAGCTTGAGTCGGCCATCTTGCCTCCACCCCCTAAATAGTTTTTAAAGAGAGAAAAAAATACCTCAATTATTTCCTATAATCTCCAGATAGAATCCTGGGTGAAGGAAAGTGCAGGTGTGTTGGGTGTGTTAGGCCCTTCCTGATCCCATCTCTGCCTACCCCGACCTCTGGCAACTTCTCCTTCCTTCATACCCTGTACCCTTCATTGCACCTGGAAGTCCCCAGAGAGCAACCTCTTTGTTAAACTCTTAACTCCCAGCACATTTCTACTTTCCCCTCAAGATCTGGTAGCAAAGCCAAGGAAGCTGGAACAGCAGGGTCCTTCACAGTTTCCTTCCAAAGCCAGGTGCTTAATTTTTAATTTGTTTTTATTATCATTGTTGTTGTTCTCATAGAGTTCCCTCCTAGCCAGGCGTGGCTCATGCCTATAATCCTAGTACTGTGGGAGACTGAAGCAGGTGGATGGCCTGAGCTCAAGGAGACCAGCCTGAGCAAGAAGAGACTCCATCTCTACTAAAAAATAGAAAAAACTAGTCAGATGTTGTGTCAGGCACCTGTACTTCCAGCTATTTCTGATGCCCAGGCAAGAAGATCACTTGAGTCCAGACGTTTGAGGCTGCTGTGAGCATCCTGTCCCCATGCCCATTCTGGTGGTACATGTGCTGTCACATTGTGTATGTATAGTCACAGACAGATTGTACTGGGCGAGCCTTCCCAACCAAGCTGTGTGTTTCCTAGGGGAAAGTATTTCTTTGTCGCTCTCCTTCAGTTCCTGTATATAGTACAGGATAAATAAGTCTTGACTTAAAAGAAAGTTAGTGGCAGAGCCAGGACTAAAATTGAGTCTTTAGTATTTCTCCCCACCACTCACGCATCTTCTCTTGGTTATCCAGTTAGGGGCACATGAGCTTCCCTCTTAGAAATGTAAGAATTAGGGGTGGCACCAGTGGTTCAGTGGGTAGGGTGCTGGCCCTATGTACCAAGGGTGGTGGGTTCAAACCTGGCCCCAGCCAAACTGCAACAAAAATTATCCAGGCATTGTGGCAGATGCCTGTAGTCCCAGCTACTTGAGAGGCTGAGGCAACAGAATTGCCTAAGCTAAGCCCAGGAGTTGGAGGTTGCTGTGAGCTGTGATGCCACAACACTCTATCAAGTGCAATAAAGTGAGACTCTGTCTCTAAAAAAAAAAAAAGAAGAAAGAAAGAAAGGTAAGGATTAGTTTGTTATGTGAGGTGGGAGTTAATCAGGTTTAACTTGACAGCTCCTGCTTTATGAAACTAAATCTTTCTGTTAAGCCACTGAAGCTTTCTGAATCAAAACAGGGATTTAGATGTAAATAAGCTGTATACAAACTTGACTTTCCACTTGACGGAAAGGTAAAAATTGGACTTAATAGTTTCGTCCGCACACTGAGCAAACAACTCCTAAAATACATGCCTATAAAGTGAAACAGGGAAAAGATGCTCATGATAAAAAGCTGTCCTCAGAACGAATTTTAGATCTTTAAAAACTTAAGGAGAAATTCATTTGTAGGTACGTCTGTGGGCTGGGGCAGCATTAATATTTCTGAATCATGAGCAATTTAGTAAGAATACAAACAAATAACACCTAACATGTGCTTAGCATTATGGGCATTTTGCTGTTTTCCATGTGTTGCTGTGTTCCAGCCTCTTGGCAGCTCTATGAGGTAGGTACTCTCACTATTCCTATTTCACAGGCTTCAAGAGACTAAGTTAAGTGTCCAGGATCACCCAGCCAGAAAGGGACTGAGCCACAGTTGGCACTCATGGCCTGGCCCCCTTCACCATGCAGCTACAGTATCTCCCTTTTCTTGAAATCCACTTTTTATGGGGTGCCTTCAGCTCAAGACAAAGCAGTCTGGCCCGCCCATGGATCCAGGCATTCCCTGCACTCACAGAGTGGTAATGATTATGCTGTTAGGGATGAGTAAGAAACAGGGAGACGTAAACCTTACATACTTAATAAAATGAATCATGCAGACATTGCCTCTAGGGGAGGAAACTGTTTCGGGGAATCTCGAGACACAAAATTCCTGGGACCATAACTTATGTATACACTACAGTGAAGTTGCTCTCTGAGTTTTAATTTATGGGTAGATTTTATTTAGAAACACAATTGTTTTTATAATACAGCAATAACAAAACTGTCACTCTGAATAAACAGGAATATATGTTTATGTTGTATAGACTCTTGTTCCAAAGAATTATTAAAACTGTAAGCCAGGCTTTACAGAAGGCAGAGGCAAGAGGAAAGCATGTTGCTATCTTATCCTGAAGGGCAGATGAAGATATCAAAACAGGGAATTGTCTGCTTGGTATATTATAAACTTTAACTGGAAAAGGAAAGTAAATAAGTAATAAAAGTATCATGTTTTTCATTTCAATATTTTTTAAGAATGACAAAAATAAAAAGATGGAATTAAAATCAATGGTCAGTTTTTGTACACTGCTTTAAATTTCACAAACTGTGTTTGCCTTCCAAATTGCTAGCTCAGAGAGTTTTGCATTAGAACATTTTCCTTTCTAAATTTAAAGTAGTAATATATTGTTAACCTGCAGAAACAAAAAGAAAAAGGACATATAATACAGTCCCACTAATTAATTATTGTAAATATGAAAGTCTAGACAATTGTTGGTATGACACATTTCTTTTGTTGTACATATATTAGAAAAAAATCAAGTTAAAAAGGAGTTTTTGGTGCAAGGTGGTTGACTAAACATATTCATTCATCCATCCTTTTTCCTTCTCTAGATTTTATTAAAAGTAAAGAAATGAAGAAGTTTGGCTGAGTAGCACTTTAAGAGCCTGAAGCTGAAGGATCACATGAGATCAGGAGTTCAAAACCAGACTGGGCAAGATAACATGACTTCCTCTCTCCAAAAACAGAAGGAAGGGAGGAAGGAAGGAAAAAATAGAGGAAGAAAGGGAAGGAGGGAGGAGAAAAGAGAAAGAGACAGAAAAAAAATAAAAAGGAGACAGGGAGGAAGGGAGAGAGAAAGGGAGGAAGGAAAGAAAGAAGGAGTTATACATAAAATCACAAAAACACAAAAACAAAAGGAACTGGAGACGAACTATTAGCAAATAAATTATTTTCAATAAATTTTCAGGAGGCAAAAGATAGAATGAGATGGGATAATAATTTTTTCAGAAACAAGTCACAGCCCAGAATGTGTTCACATTCAAATCTTTAAAATCAACCTACACAGACATCAGGAAAGTGCTAATAATTATGGTTGGGCGGGGGCAGGAGGTAAATTCACACCTAACAGGTACAATGTGCTCTGGGTAACAGGCACACTTATAACTTTGACTCAAATGGTATGAAAGCAATCTGTGTAACCAAAATGTTTGCACCCTCATAATTTTCTGAAATTAAAAAAAAAAGAATTATTTGCTGATAAGACCAGAGAGAGGATCCTCTGGCAATCCCATTTCACAATCTCTTCTGCTCTTTGGGCAGTACTGATAATAGAATGGGCTACCTACCACCCTGCTTCTAGAATCCTTCCCTTCACTCCTCTACAGCACAGGAATTCTCTGGATAATTCTGTGCTTCTGTGATTAGTAGTATTCATTGGACGTGTTTAGGAACTATAGAAGCATAAGTGGCTTGATTTTCCAGAACACAGCAGCTTCAGGACATAGTGTCTAGTAATTTAAAATAAATGGTTTTCAGATTTCCAAAATGTTAGAAAAGTTCCAATGATTTATAGAGTTAATTGGTCAATCATTGCCAACTGCGATTAACTAGAAAAATACAAACACACACACACACACATACACACACATCCCAAATCTCCGCATAGTTCAGTTTTGTTCCAAAAGGAACTGATAATCCCTAAAGCCACAAAAATACCAATAGTAGCCTGTTGAGATCTGGGATAGTACTCTGGGCCTGGGTGAGTTAATTTTAACCCATATTAGAAGGGTATTAATAATTACTACAGAACAGTATGTAATTGTCACCTGATAAAAATTTAAATTGTATAATTTGAAAGAAAGAGTTTTTCTAAATGTGGCTCTCAGATTCCCAAAGCTCCAGTCAGTAAGAATAGCTACTGCTTGCCTAGGAGTGACACATTGAAATGAGACCCAAGTGACTGAGTTTCCAGGTTACAGTAACTCTTGGCTCTAAGTTAATTTGTGGGCAGACAGCTATGTGAAGGCAGTGCAGCCCTAGAGGTGTAGGACCGCACCATATCAATTCCAAATTCATCTCTCCATAAGAATAACATAGGATAACCCTCACTCTCCTCACGTCCCTCTGGTGAATATCCTCTCTGCAGATGGGATTTATCCAAAAAGCTGGCTTACATTTCTACAGCTGAAGTCTATAGGTAGGCTGTATCTTCATCCAGATAAACCTGAATTGCCAGCTTCCTGTGGCCTTTTCACTGGAAGCCTCAGTTTTTGCTAACACTAAGCTATTAAAAGCTAATAGCAAATTAACAAGGTATACTCATCTATTAGTTGGGCATTCATTTTATTTGGTGTTCATTTCACACCTGAGACACAGCTTCCATAGACACCTGCACACAAGCTTCTCCACGTTTACAGACTCCCATCCCCACATCTCACCCTTTAATTCTGCCTTCTTGCTTGTCACTAGAGATGAGCTCCCCATGCTCCTGGCTAAGGCCAACCAATTCTTCCATTTGTGCAGTAGACCCATCTACTCCCTCTTGCTCAAGAACATCAAATCAGAAATGTTCACCTCTCTCCTGCATCATCCGATTCCCCTCTCAGCCCTGTCACATGCACACGTGCTAGTATTTTTTCTGTTTTAAAAAGTTTTGTTCTTGACTCCTCTTCCTGCTTTTCTCAGCCACTCCATTTCTCTCACCCTTTATGTTAAATTTTCTCTAAAGACTAGCTAAGCCCACTCCAGTTGTTTCCAGTTCCTCCGCCTGTGCCCTTCACCACTCATCACGCTTCCAAAACACGCAGAGCGTGCACAGCTCCCCAGCCAAGGCGGTGCTCAGTTCTCAGTCCTTATCTTACTGGAAATAGCAGCAGCATTTGTCACAGTCCTTCATTTCTTCCTCCTTAATACTCTCCTTCCAGTTAAATTCCAGGACGCCCAAGTTTCCTGGCTTTCCTCCTACCTGGTGCGATAGCCTTTGTCAGTCTGTTCTTTCCCATACCTTTCAACATTGCAATTCCTCACAGCTCAATCGTTCTTCTCTTACTCCATTCAGTTTCTGGTGATCTCACAATCCCTTGGATTTAAATACAATACTACTCATATAGGCAACTGATCTGTCATGAGGACAGATCTCTCAACTGAATGCTCCTCTGTCAGACTCTGTATGTCCTGCCTCCTTGCAGTTTGGTGGTGTGATGTGACTAGCTTGGTCAATGCTCTGTGAGAGGAAGTAACTGGTGTTACGTCTGAGCTGGCAGATTACGAGCTGTTGTAAGAATCTCTAGTTCTTCTCTTCCCCTGCTGCTGCCGTGTTCCAAATCCAGTTATGACCTGGTGTCAGCTCTGCTTCCCACCTATGTGTGTAGGACAGGGCTTCCAACATCATGTTTGATGGGTATCCTCAGTGCGAAGTACACCTTTCCTCCTCAGTTAATATGCCTGGAAACAGGTTATAGAAGTTCCATTTCCCTGGCTTTAACAGTTGAATTGATCAAAGAGGATTTTTATGTAGATAAGAAATGAGTCCAGGACAAATCCAGCCCAGTGCTATGCCTCAAAAACATTTGCATAATTTATTTTTTGCACTATAATATATATTGCTTACTTTTGAGAAAGCTGCAACAGTCTCATTATCTAACCTTCTATTCATCAAAGTTTCCAGAAAGGATGGAAGTAATAAACAACTTGGTATTAGTCATTTGTGATCTGTCCTTACAAACCATATGTGAAGATCAGGCATCTGTTAAGATTCTGCTTTTAAGATGCCTTTTTTATATCCAAGATTAAAGTAAAAAGCCAATGAATATTTTAAATATGTTGGCCACATGCAAAATGTATTTTAAATTGTTTATTAAAATTTTTCTCCACCCATATGTAAAAACTTGACTTAATTTAATACCCACAGTTGGTTTTAGACAAAATGAAAAATAAGGAAAAACAAAGTATTTTTTATATTCAAAATTAAGCCCATGATGGCAAACAATGAAAAATAATAACAAACCCAAATCAAATACCTCAGGTCTGAGATGATAGAAACACAGAGTGTTGGCGTTGTTGGTAAAATATAAGTGTCACCCCATAAAAATCTCAGTAAAAATGATTTAGATATAGACAAGGACCAAGTTCCAAGTAGTACACATACTGGAAACTGTTTTTTATGGTCTTGCTTTTCTAATCACGGCTTGTGCATGAACAATAATGACTCACGTCAATCTGGGTTTGGGGAACAGGGAAACATGCAATGACATTCCAGAAGTTCCAAGGCTGGAATTCTATAATGTTCCAGTTTATAGCAGTCTCTGTCTGCACTCTTATGCTTTTAGTCTTGGCATGAACTTGATTCATATTTATAAGTTTCGTTATGTAGCCAGATTCTGCATGAAACATCATGGGTAAATACTAAAGTATCCTGGCCCCAAAACCTTCAACTTTTTTGTATACACAGATGCAGGAAAAAAAATTAACTGCAATGCAATGTGAGGTCAAAGGGGCTTTCGGAACACAAAAGAAGAACGAATCGTTACTGACTTCAGAGCCAGCAAAAGGGATTAGTAATGAAGAGACTCTTGAGCTGAACAATTGTTTCATTTCAATCATTGACATTTCATCAAATGCAGCCTAATCTTCTACAATCTACATGAACATTATCAAGACAAATTTTCCCTTAAGGTGATGGGACTTTTTGCCTCATGTAACCTAAATATGTTTAGGGCCAAAAGAAATGTGAATATGTTGGCAAGGTTTTTTTTTTCAAACGGAGTATGTAATTATGTAATTACTGGCCCTTTTGGTAACAGGAATAAGATGGTTCCAACCATCTTAGCCATGCTAAAGTAGAAAACTCTTAGTTGTGCTGCAGTTAGGGAAATTTGGAACAGGGTTATTGCACAGAAGCTGTTACAGTTTTTCATTTTGCTAAGTTATATGGAATTTGTTTTTAGCTCAAGTTGATTTTGAATATTTCTTTAATGGGGACCAGAGCATGAAGAACTTAGGAATTGAAGTAAAGAGTTTGTGTTTTATTATAAAGGCAAAGTGGGACATTAAATAATTTTAAATAAAAAAGCAAAATTCTTTTTTGTTTAAAATTATTTAATGTCCCACTTTGCCTTTAGTCAATCCAGTGGCAATGTGAAGGGCAGGCTGGAAAGTGCCAAATGAAACCAGTCAGAATATGATTTTCGTAATCCAGGGACAAAATGACAAGCATCTGAAGACAAGAGGAGATGAGTGTCGGAGATTTTTAAGATAGAGAGTGGTGTACATATACCACAGTTTGTTGATCCATTCGTGGATCGATGGGCACTTGGGCTTCTTCCATGACCTGGCAATTATGAATTGGGCTGCAATGAACATTCTGATACAAATATCTTTGTTGTAATGTCATTTTTGGTTGTCTGGGAATATACCTAGTAAAGGAATTGCAGGGTCAAACGGCAGGTCTATTTTTAGTTCTCTAAGTGTTCTCCAGATGTCTTTCCAAAAGGAATGTACTAGTTTACGTTCCCACAAGCAGTGCAGGAGTGTTCCCTTTTCTCCACATCCATGCTGAATACTATGCAGCCATAAAGAAAGATGGAGACTTTACGTCCTTCATGTTCACATGGATGGGGCTGGAAAATGTTCTTCTTAGCAAAGTATCACAGGAATGGAAGAAAAAGTATCCAATGTACACACACCTATTATGAAATTAATTTAAACCTTTTTATATGAAAGCTACAACCTAATAACAACCTAAGGATATGGGGAGGGGGAAGGGAGGGGAGAGAGGGTGGAGGGAGAGGGATTCGAGGGTTCAC
>CAUYTI010151715.1:0-20030 GCA_963575145.1 Galago senegalensis
CCCCTAGGCTGTGTCTCTGCAGAAAGGTTTTTAACCCTTTCTTTGCAGGCTTAACAGCCACATGGCCAGAGTCACTGGAGATGGGTTTTTATGCCCTAATCCCCAGGCCCTGTTCCATGCTGACCAGGGATACTGGGTCATTGACAGAGTTGCCTTCCACAGAAGTCTGTCCACCTGCCTCTGGAGCTTAAACGGAGCATATAGTTTGTGAAGGAGCATACAGCCATAGGATTTTACCCCACACACTACATTGTTTGAAAAGTTGCAAATAGCTAAACAAAACACAGGAAAAAACAATATTTTGAATAAAAAGTTTTAATAAATTAGCTCAGATCCATATAGCTGATTTCTATTTCGTTTAAAACTAGGTTAGCAATACTTATACACATGTTAACTTTCCAATGAAAGTTTTAAAAATATGCTTTTAGTCTGAAGGTACTTAATTTCTAAAGACATTAGGAATTTGAATTTGAGACTATTCCTCAGCTTTTCTTAATATTTTCCTTTTTTAGAATGAACTTTGAACTCAGTTACATAAAATACACTTTCTTTTTAGATGAATTAAAATAATTACTGACAGTATATGTTAGGGAATACTAGTGTTTTGTGTTAGGACAGATTAATGCTTTACAGGTGAGAATAGACCAATGTCTTACAATATTGGAATATATATATAACCATATTTTATACAAATTTAATTACCATTTTATATTTGACAATGTTTCCTATATACTTTTAATAAGTCAAATAAATCTAATTTGTTTTGTTCAGATTTAGAACCTCCCAGTCTCAGTACATGTGGCCAGTACCATGACCAATGTGCTATGGGTACCAAGCCCTGAATTTAAAGTTTCTACTTTGGGAGTTCTGTCTGTATTAGCGGTTTAAATCATTTGTTTAAACAGAGTTACAAGATAAAATATTTTGAAGGTAATACATACTCAGTTGGATTACATGGAAACTTTTCACACAATCTTATTTATGACTCTTACTTCATCTGCACAGATAACTTATAAATATTTTAAATCTCTTTAAATTTTGTGTTTCCTTTTACTTTTTAAAATTATACAATATTCTTTCCTTACACAATGTCATTTTATTCCAGTTTCTCTTACTTTCTAAAATTCATTTCCTTGAATACAGGATTACAGTGAACCATTTATTTATCAAACTGATAATTAGAAGGTTTTAAAAGGCAATAATTTTTTGATAAAGTCCCAGTTTTTTTTGCAATTAAGTTATTATATTTTACACATGAGAGACATTTTATGAAATATAACATTGATACAGGATTTTCTCAATCAGAGCTAAACAGGAAATCTTTATTTTTCAGGCTCAGGTAAGTTTAGAAATCAGATTTTTATTTCTAGGTATTGAAACTTTGTAGGTTGTATGCACTTTGTGCCCTAATAAGGATAAATAAAGCAGTTTAAACATTTTGTTAGGCTTCACTCTGAGTAGGGAGTACACACCCTAATTTTCCCCAGATAAAACTGCAAAGATCTTATAAGCCTGCCTAAGGTACAGGGTTGTGTTTATTCATTTGTTAGAATACCCATTCAGTTTGTAAAGGTATGTTTTAATTTATGAATGAGACAATTTATTAACCCAATATTAATTGTTTTAATGCTTTTTATTGGTAGCTGCCACATGTTGAGGCAGATAGACTGGCTGTGGATGGTTCTAGGAGGGGAGATAGAGGCAGTGAAGTGGAAAAGTAAGCAGTGAAAAGAATCAAAACCCCTCTTACTATGTTTGCATTTTTAGCCAGTCATTGCTGCTGTTGCCAGTAGCAACTTCATTGCCTTCATAACAGGGAATGTGATTGGATGACAAAATAAATGTAATAGAGCAGGAATTATCCAATTACTTTCTTTTGACTGATGGCAAACTGAAAAAGGAGGGGCACAAACGTTTGGTGATGATAGAGCATCAAAGAGTTAAGGGAATACCAAGCCTAATAACAATAATAAAAATGAAGAGACTAAAGACTGCCAGGCCAAAGAGGCACCAGACAGTGAGGGGTGTAAATAAGTAAATAAGGCAATTTCAGAAGGAGTAAAATCTTAAAGACTCCCTGGAATAAAAATTTCTGTAATCTACTCACAAATGTTTTTAAGATGTTTCTTTCAGGCCGGCACCAATCTTTCAATAAACACTGAACAAATGATTAGATTCATGAACAAAGACTGATAGTTTACACTTACTCTTACACTGTTGTACTGTTATAATCAGAACCAAAATACATTTTTAGACTAGAATTTTTTTAACAGGCCTGTGAGTGATATAACACAGCAGGGGTTGATTGGACCCCTGCTTTTATTTTAATAATGTTTCTGGTGACGGGTGTTGACAGCCTGAGTGTGTGTTTTAAGTTATTGTCTCTCTGGCCTTCCCTTGGAGGTTTTTAGGAGTTTTACAATAAATGATTTTAACAGTAACATGTTTTCATAGCAATTCATAACAAATAAGCATAACAAAAACACTATTAACATTTAATTAATTTTTGTAGACACCAGTTAAAAATAGATTTTAAAATACCTTACCTCTGTGGCCTCTTTTAGGGGCCCTGGGATGTTTTCAGGGGACATCTCCCCTCAAAGGGATAACCACCTACCCCTCTCAGAGACCACCTGAATATTGGCAAAATATTTTTTTTCTTTAGTCTTAAATGAGTAACTGAACTTAAGTTTTCTGCTGAGAGCTGGCACTTTATCTCAAAGTTATTTGTAACTTAACAACCACAGTTTCTTTTTTTTTTTTTTTAAGTATGTTTAAAAAACTTTGTATTAACTCTAATTGTCAGAAAGAGAGTATCTTTAACATAATTGGGTTATTTGGTTACTGATAAGAAAACAGAAATGTTTAGCTTAAACTTACAAATTGAAGCTGTACCAGAAAGTAAAAAAGGTGATGCCCAGTCTCAAGGATGGTGAACAGTTTGCCAGGAAAAAGAAGAGAAAATCTAAGACATTGAAATCTAAGACAGTTCCCTAGAGGAACCTTGAAAGGACATAAAACAAAGCACTGGAAAAATTAAATACAATCTTGACTAATAAATATAATGGGGAACAAATCCTACTAAGGATTCCTTTCACTTTTTTAAGATAAAAACTGTAGCAAGGATTGTCATGGAGCCTTGCTTTCTTTTATACTTCTTCCAGATTCTCCTAAAGTTCACTGGACTGTTTAAACTACAATTGTTGGCACAGCTTCTACCTTTTTTCCCCCACCCCCCACTGAATGATTTATAGCTTGTAGGCTCAAGTTCAAGTAGGTGCCTGCTTCTCAAAGTTGAACATCTGGAATTTCTAGTCGTTCTTTGTTAAGCTGGTTAGTTTTACTTACAGAAAATATGCACTTCCTTACTGTTTTTCTTGGTAAATTTGGCTAAAATTAAAAAACTACTGAATGAGAATTTTTAAAAATTACCCTGTCTTATTTTGAACAAATCACTAAGTGGAGGAAAAGACTATAATACAAAAATTATAACAACAGATAAAACAATAAAGTAAAATAACAAGTGGACAGGACAAGAAACACAAATGGAATTCAACAGGCAGAAATTTGTCTGATGTGGAGTCACATTTAACTCTTTCACTCACTTATTTATACAAAAATTAAAATATATAAAAGACATACAAACCAGAACAAGCACAATTAACTGCAAAAACCTAAAACAACCCAATAAGAGACTGCAATTTACCAAAACAGGACTAGCATGCAAATCCAAATAGTCTAAAAAGACTGCTAATACCAAAATAGTTTAATAAGGTGTTGAAAACCTGACAACACAAAAACAAACAACCCAGAGAGGCCAGGGGAACATCTCCATCCTGACTGGGGGACGCGCATTTCAGGCTACGTCCAGCCTAGCCCATGTTCCCCCAGATTCTCTAGAGACCCACACAGACTTACTTAAGGTGCCATAATTAAATCCCCAAAACAGAAAATTTGGAAACCTGTGACCTGAGTTTTTACATGACTGAGTGCTCTAGGGTGGAGGGACATCTTCTCCCAGGTCTTCCCGTGAAGTTGTCAGCCATTAATGGGTCCAGGCTGGGGTCCAAGGGTGAGGATGGTGCTGTGGCCTCCAGATGAAGTGACCTATATGACTTGGAAAAATGGACTTTGACCCACTGTGAAGTAAATAATTGGTGATTTATTCACACCTTTGCAGGGGGCCATTGTACTAAGACAAGCATCCCTGAAGTGTAGGGTTTATTTTTTGTCTTTTATATTCTTTTTTGTGTACAAGGAATGTTGCCATTAGCAGGGCACCATCATCAGGGATACAGTTTGGGTTTACAGTTTAGGTATCCAAGGTTACAGTTTGGGTGGCAGTGGTTACAGTAGCAATGGTTATAGTTCAGATAACAATAGTCACAGTTTGGGTAACAATGGTTACAGTTCTGTTTCTGGCAACCCTAAGTGGAAGGAGGGGGCCTGCAAACAGGCTGAGAAGCACATACTGTAACACCTGGTGGGGGCAGGGGAACAAGCTGAGTTACAAGAATACTAATGTTAAAAGTGTAAGAAGATGACATGATATCTCTTGACACACTGCTCAAGCCATTGTTTGTTCTTGCTCTATTTGTCAGCAATAAACTGCTGCACATTTACTTATGGGAGTTAATCCCAGAGTCTTAGTATTTAATCAGTTATGGGAAATGGATGTTATTCAATTTCCTGAATTTTGAAAATTAAAATATATACATCAGTAAGTTGACATGGATTCTCATTTTCCTTGGGCATCAGCATTATCATCATATAAAGCAGATGCAGTTATTACTCATCTATTAGAAGCTTTTTCAGTAACGTGTAAGCTGTGATCTATTAGAATAGACAATGGATCAAATTATATTTCAAATAAATGCAGACTTTTTAAAATTTCAAAATATGATAGGGGAGGGACAAGATGTTGAACTGGAGTCAGCCTCCAATAGAAACTCCAGTCCAAAGGAAAGATAAAGTCCAGAAGATACCTGATTAAGCTGAAGACTGGAAGCCAAGCTGACAGAGATGAGTGATATCTGTGAGCCATCTCTACTGAGACAGTCTGCGACACCAAGAAAGCCAATTTCTTTTTTTTTTGTTTTTGAGACGGACCCTTAAGCTGTCCCCCTGGGTAGAGTGCTATGGCATCACAGCTCACAGTAACCTCTAACTCCTGGGCTCAGGCAAGTCTCCTGCCTCTGCCTCCCAAGTAGCTCGGACCATAGCCACTCACCACAAAGCCTAGCTATTTTTTGGTTACAGCCGTCATTGTTGTTTGGTGGGCCTGGCTGGATTCGAACCCACCACCTTAGGTGTATGTGGCTGGTGCCTTTGCCACTTGAGCCACAGGTGCTGAGCCAAGAAAGCCAATTTCTATAGATTTTCTACAGGTGATCCACGAACTGGGGACCTATTGTCTCACCCCACGTGTGAGGGCTATAGGAAGTTGGGTCTATTTCCCTAGAGGAAACCTGAGAGACTCTGAACATTCTTTCCTAGGAATAAAATTTGAATGAACATTTTCTATGCCATTCTGAACTCCCAGTCCACCCTTCCCCCCTTGCCTGCATAGACTGTGAAAAGAGGCTCAAGAGCAAAGTCTCCCACCCTAGCCAGAACAAGTGCCCTGCTGCCAGCCCACCTGTGGTTGCCAGAGCCAGAGCTCCCCAGGCTGTCCTCCCTACAACTGGCCCTACCCCACCTGGACCCTGTCACCTGATGGTCTGCCTGTGAATGCTGGACTTGATTCCTCCCCGACCCCACCAGCTTGCTCACCTGTGTTGCCAGAGCCAATGCACCCGGGCTGAGATCCTACACTTGGTTGGCCAACCACTGACCTCCAGAGATGGTGTTCCCTGGGTTTTACTTGCCATAATCAGCCCGCTGTGACTGCCAGAGCAATGATGCCCCAGGTTGCACTCTCTAAGATGGGCATGCCCGCCTGTGATTCCCAGAGCCAGCATCCCCTGGGTTAGCTCAGTGCAACCTATGTGTGCCAGCTTGCACTCCCCGTGACTGGCATACTCGCCTATGACAGTCAGAACCTGTGTATCCTGAGTTATGCTCCTGTGACCAGCCTATCTGTGTCTGCCAGAGACCCAGGCACCCCGAGATGCACTTCCCATGACTGGTCTGCCTGCCTGTGACCACTAGAGCCAGCACACCCTGAGGGGAACTGCTAACAACTGGCCTACCCACCAATGACTGCCAGACCTGGAGTCCAGGATTTTGTTCCCCAAGAACTGGCCAGCCTATCTGTGACTGCCAAAGCCATTGCTCTCCAGACTGAATTCCAAACACCTGGCTGGCCAGCCAGTGACCACCAGAGCCGGGGCACCTTCTGTTGTGCTCCCTGAAACCAGCCAGCCCGCCTGTGTCTCCCAGAGCCAGCAAGACTCGGGTGGTGTACACCAAATTTTTTCCCTCCTTCTCAAAATAGCCAGGAAACCTGAGACCACTAGGAGTGCTGGTGCTCTCCAGTCATTGCTTCCCAGTTCCCCACACCCTATTAGCCTCTGTGCCAGAGCCTCCCCAAACAGGCTTCTTAGCTCAATGCTCTCCTTTTTTCCTAACCCCACCTGACCAGGCTCCTGTGTAGAGCACTCTCCTTGCTAAAGACACTGGCACCAGGGACTACAAGAATAGCTACAGCCTTCCTATTCCTGCTGCTGGGTCCTTTATCTGCACTTCCTAAGTTTCTCCTACAGTCAGAACTCCCTGCCTGTAGCAGTCTCCTTGGGAGCTACACAGAGTCACTTCCCACAAAGATCAATACAGTGATCCCACTAGGGTGTAATTTGGAACTGCTGCTGAGTGATGGAAACAAAGGCTCAGTGGCTGTGGGAGAAAGTGTTCACTGACTTCCTTCACACAAGATTAGACTGAGAACAAGAGAGAACACTAGCCATTGCCTACTGAATAACTGAGCTGGGCAGACCTCAGCTTCCCCAACTGTCTGGCAGCAGAGGATAGTGGCGAAGCTGCAGGGCCATTGACCTTCCATTGACTTTGACAGGCACAAACTTCCAGTATACCAGCTCATTGAAGAGAGCAGGACTTCAGCCCTGGTGGGCCCCAGAAACTGGACATGAAAGATGAGAAAAGTGAAGAAAGAAACTCAGAACCCTGGTCCAACCCTGCAACCGGGTAAAATTTTGGCTACACAGAGCATCAGAGTTAGCAAAATTTGAGCAGCTAGTAGACTTCAGCTTTCCAGTTGCTGGAGACCTTTTGAACTCTCACACATGAGAGTTCCTACAGACTGTGTCTATTGGTTTGAAACTCTTAAGCTGGGCCAGTTTCCCAAGGCCCACCTAAGTTGATACCTTAGTTGAGTAGAAACAGGAAAAGTTGGTTTTCCTCCTCCAATAGACATCCACAGGGTGTGGGCTGTCTTAATCACTTGTATCTCTTCACATGTAAGACTCTACCAGAGACACTGAGTCACCTGAACATAAGACAGAGCCACCTAAGCCAACCATATCAAGCAGGTTTACTCAACCCCAGACTGTAATATTATATGTGTCCTTTGTTTGGGGAAAAAGCTGCAGCCATCAGTCCCAGATCCTTGACAAAGACTGGTTAACTACAACCCTAGGAACTCCCAATCCAATTTCACCTTATCTGCCCCTCTAGCAAATAGTGAAAAATAAACATGGGACAGAAACTGGAAAATTTCTGCCAACATGAATAAACAGAGTAGATCATCCCCCCCCAAAAAAGCATATGATACATACGCCACAAGATCCCATTCATAAGCAAATGGATGAGATGTCAGAAATCGAGTCCATAGCCTCATTATTAAACAAGAACAGAATGGAGAAAAAGACTTAGAATTTCAAAAAATTATTCAAAGATGTCTCAAGTATTCAAAAGATAAAATGACCAAAGATTTTAAAACTTGAGGCAAGTGTTTGCAGCCCTCAATGTTTAAAATAATTCAGTAGAATTTGTTGCTAACAGAGTCAGCCAGGCAGGAGAAAGGATCTCTGACATTGAAGACAAAGCATTTCAACTTGCCAAAGTGCTCAGAAATGAAGAAAAATGGAGAGCAAAAACTGATCTTTCTCTCGGATCTCTGGGATAATTTGAATAAAACTAGTATCACCTTATAGGAATCTCTGAAGCTGATGAAATTTCTTCACAGAACACAGAGGCTGTTCTTCATGGAATTATGAAAGAGAAATTTCCAGACATGCCAAGAGATTCTGAAATTCAGATAATAGACAGGTTCAGACCCTCAGCATGACTCAAGCCAACAAGACTTCCCCCAGGCACATTATAATTAAAGTCATTAAAGTTAATATGAAAGAGAAAATTCTGAAAGCAGTCAGAAGTATGAAAAACAAAACCTACAAGAAGAAGAGTATTAAAATGACTGTATATCTCTCTGATGAAAACTTTCAGGCTAGAAGAGGATCATCAATGACTTTTAATCCACTGAAACAAAATAACTTTGAATCCAGGATCCTGTATCCATCTAAACTGAGTTTCATCTATGATGGATAAATTAAATACATTAACGACATTCACATGTTAAAGAAATGTATCACAACTAAACCAACTCTCCAGGAAATTCTTAAACTTATCCTAAATAATGACCAGTGCATTTCTCCACTACAAAACTAAACTCATTCAGAAACTTTTCATACAATTTCAAATTCCACAGTGACGAAAGGACTTAAAATGTCCACTGGACCTTCAGCAACTCGTCACCCCCAGTTCTACCAGGTTTATCACTAAATTAAATCATTGTGAATGGCTTAAATTGTCCTCTAAAAAGCACAGATTGGCTGATTGGATACAGAATATCAGACCATACATCTGTTGTATTCAAGAATCACATATTAATTTAAAAGATAAATATAGACTCAGGGTGAAGGGATGGTCATCTATATTACAGGCAAATGGAAAGCAAAACAAACAAAAAAAAACAGGTGTTGTAATTTTATTTTCAGACACAATAAAGTTTAAACCAACAAAATAAGCAAGGATGAGGATGACCATTTTATATTTGTTAAGGGTAATATTCAATAAGATGATATCTCAATTATCAGTGTGTATTCACCAAAGCAGAGTGCACCTGAAATTAAAAGAGATATCTAACAGGCATGAACAACTTGATTTTTCCCAGGTCTATCACACTTGGAGATTTTAATATTCCTTTGGAAGTTTAGATGCAAATTTAACATTTCAACTTTTGAATGAACAGACATGTACAGAACTGAATACACATTTTTTCTACCAGTCCATGGAACATACTCCAAAAATGATCACATCTTAGGTCATAAGTCTAGCCTAAGTAAATTTAAAAGAATAGAAATTATGCCATGAATCTTCTCAGATCATCGTGGAACAAAAGTTGAACTCAGTAATAACAGAAATCTGCAGACTCATACTAAAACATGAAGCGAAATAACATGCTAAATGTAGATGTTTCAGAGACAATATCAAAGAGGAATTTACCAAATTTTTAGAACAAAACTTTAAAGGTGATAGGAATTATCAGAATCTCTGGGATACTGGAAAGGCAGTCCTAAGAGGGAAATTTATAGCATTGCAAGCCTTTCTCAAGAGAACAGAAAGAGAGGAAGTTAACAACTTAATGGGACATCTCAAGCACTTGGAAAAGGAAGAACATTATGTTCCAACCCAAAATCCAGCAGAAAAAAAATAACCAAAATTAGAGCAGAATTCAATGAAATTGAAAACAAAAGAATTATACAACAGATCAATATATCAAAAAAATTGGTTTTTTGAAAAGGTCAATAAAATAGATAAACCTTTGGTCAATCTACCCAAGAATAACAGAGTAAAGTCTCTAATCTCATCAATCTGAATTGGTAAAGATGAAATAAAAACAGTTACCTAAGAAATTCAAAAAATTCTTAATGACTGTTATAAGAAACTTTATTCCCACAAATATGAAAATCTGAAGGAAATCAACCAATACTTGGAAGCACACCACCTCCCAAGACTTAGCCAGAATGAAATAGAAATGTTGAACAGACCTATATCAAGTTCTGAAATAGCATCAGCTATACAAAATCTCCCTAAAAAGAAAAGCCTGGGACGAGATTACGTCCCATCAGAATTCTACCAAACATTCAGAGAGGAACTAGTACCTATATTATTCAACATTTTCCATAATATAGAAAAAAGTGGAATAGTACTCACTACATACTATGAAGCAAACATCACCTTGATACACAAATTAGGAAAAGAACTGAAAAGAAAATAAAATTATAGACCATTAACACTAATGAATATTGATTTAAAAATATTTTAAAAGTCCTAAAAAACATAATCCAGCAACATATCAAACAAATTATACACCATGACCAAGTGGGTTTTATCCCAGGATCTCAAAGATGGTTCAACATACATAAATCTAAATATATAATTCATCACATAAAAATTAAAAAAAACAAAGAGCATATGCTTCTCTCAATTAATAAAGAAAAAGCTTTTTATAATATCTAGCATTCCTTCATGATCAGAACACTTAAGAAAATTGGTATAGAAGGGACATTTCTTAAACTGATAGAGGCCATCTACAGTAAGCCTACAGTTAATATTGTAATGAATGGAGTAAAATTGAAATCATTTTCACTCAGATGAGGAATGAGGCAAGGCTGCCCATTGTCTCCATTGGTCTTTAACATTGTAATGAATATTTTAGTCTTCGCAATCAGAGAAGAAATGGCGATCAAGAGTATCCATATAGGGTCAGAAGAGATCAAACTTTCACTCTTTGAATATGATATTATTGTATATCTGTAAAACACCAGGGATTCAACTACAAAACACTTAGAAGTGATCAAGAAATACAGCAGCATCTCAGCTTAAAAAATCAACACTCATAAGTCAGTAGTCTTTATACATACCAACAGCAACCAAGCTGAAAATACAGTCAAGGACTCTATTCTGTTCACAGTAGTGCCAAGAAGATAGAATGTTTGGGAGTTTACCTAACAAACTATGTGAAAGATCTCTATAAAAAGAAATATGAAACTGTAAGAAAAGAAAGAGCTGAAAATGTTAACAAAAAGAGAAGCATACCATTCTTATGGCTGGGAAGAATCAACATTGTTAAAATGTCCATAGTACCCAAAGTAATATAAATTTTAATGCAATCCCTATTAAACCTACTCTATCATACTTTAAAGATATTGAAAGAATAATACTTCATTTTATATAGGATCATAAAAAACTCAAATAGCCAAGACATTACTCAGATATAAAAACAAAGTAGGAGGAATCATGCTACTAGACCTCAAATTATACTATAAATCAATAGTGATCAAAAACACTTGGTACTGGCAAAAAAAAAAAAAAAAAAAGAGAGTTAGATAAACTTAAGATGTGAAACTATAAAAATACTAGGAGAAAGTATAGGAAAAACACTTGAAAAAAATTGTCCTGGGTGAAATATTTATGAGGAGAACTCCAGGGGCAATTGAAACAGCATCAAAAATACACTTGGGACCTGATCAAACTAAAAAGCTTCTTCACAACCAAGAACACAGTATGTTCAAAGCAATCAGACAGCCCTCAGAATGGGAGAAGAAATTTGCAGGTTATGTCTCTAACAAAGTTTTAATAACCTGAATCCATAGAGAGCTCAAACGTATTAGCAAGAAAAGAACAAGTGATTCCATGTCAGTCTGGGCAAGGGACTTGAAAAGAATTTCTCTGAAAAAGATAGGTGCATGGCCTACCAATATATGAAACAATGCTCACTATCCGTAATCATCAGAGAAATGCAAATCAAAACTACTTTGAGATATCACCTAATTCCAGCAAGATTCGCACATATCACAAAATCCCAAAACCAGAGATGCTGCCGTGGATGTTTAGAAAAGGGAAACATTGCTGATGGGAATGTAAACTAATACGTTCCTTTTTGGAAAGATGACTAGAGAACACTTAGAGAACTAAAAATAGACTTTCCATTTGATCCTGCAATTTCTTTATTAGATATATATCCAGAAGAACAAAAATCACATTACGACAAAGATACTTGTATCAGAATATTTACTGAAACTGAATTCATAATTGACAGTTCATAGAAGATGCCCAAATGCCCATCGATCCAGGACTTTATCAATAAATTGTGGCATATGCTTTCCATGGAATATTATGCAACCAGAAATAAAAATGGAGACTATGTCCCATTCTTGGTTACCTGGATGGAGTAGGAAATTGTTCTTAGCATAGTATCTCAAGAATAGAAGATAAAGTATCCAATGTACACAGTCCTTTTATGAAATTAATTTATAGCTCTCTTATGACAGCTATAATCTAATTATAATCTAAGAATATGGGGTGGGAGAAGTGGAGATGAGGGGAGGAGGGTAGATGAGTGGAGGGAAGGTGATTGGAGAGATCACCTCTATGGTTTATCATACAAGGGTACAAGTGAATCTAAATGTAGAATATAAACATCTTAACACAATAACTAAGAAAATGACATGAAGGCTATGTTATACAGTTTGATGAAAATATTTCAATTGTATATGTTAATATCACACTGTACCCAATGATTGTATTAATGTACACAGCTATTATTTAATTTAAAAAATTGCATAATATAAAACATATTACCTGGTAATAGCAAAGGTCAAGCTCTAATTGAAACACAAAATCCAACATTAAAGGAAATGTTATTAAAAGAAAAAAGGGTGAGAGTTGTATGTCACCCCTAGATAAATGATATTCTCTGCCTTATTTACTTTAAATTTATTGTGTATGAATGAAAATGAGATTCTAGCATACAAACACTGTATAACTATTATGTCCCTGCAATTAAAATAACCAGTAATTTAATTTTGTTCTTCTGTGTCTCACTGCTGTGCACAATCTCAACTTTTCTGTCAGCCTAGTGAATAGAACCTCAGCCATTAATGTAATCAGTAAGGCATAAATCGAAGATCACTGTATGTGTATGTGGATACAGGGCTAAGAAATGTTCTGAATAAAACACTTGCAGGAAAACAGCTGAAGTGAGCAGAAAAGTCCAGCGAGTATCTTTGACCAAAAGCCTGGATCCATCAACATTTCAGGATAAAGTCAGTACATTGTCACCATGGATGACATCAGAAAGGGCGTTGCCTGGGTTTACCATATTTAAGCTTAATCTTATTCCTGCTAAGCATGCATAGTTGCTGTCCAGGTTTGTTGTTAGGTTCAAACTGTTACAAAGATTAGGGTTATTTTCTCCACACTCAATTGCTGCTTCCTTGATTTTGTTTTGTAACCATGGCCAAGGGATTTAACAACCAAACTTTGTTCTTTGTTTCATTCATAGATTTGTAATCTAATGGAAGAGTGTGGTTTCTATCTGGCACTACCCTGGGATGTTTTAGAGCAAGAAATCCAGCTTAACATTAGGAGAATGATTTGACAGACCTAAAAATACTTCACACAATTCTCAGTTCTACTTTTTATGTTTGAATTCTTTCTCCAAAATAGGCTTTATTCAGATTGTCGGTATCTCACTGAATGCTTCTTCTTGAAATACAGTGAGGCACTTTGTCCAGTAGTGTACTCCATACCTGCAGTTATTTATGATAATAATGGGAAATATCAGCCTATCTTTAAATTTCCATCAATCCTGAATTCCATGCTAGGTATGTCTAAACTTTTCACGTCTTGACCTCAATGCACATTTAAAAGTTGTTGGATTACACATATAATACACAATAATTAATAAAACCTGATAAGGACAAAAGATCCATTCATAGTTGTGGTGATCTTCCACCATGGATAGGTAAAACAGTCCTGAAATACTCCCCATGTATCAACAGGCTTGAGGATTGGACAGTCCTCAACTACCTCAATAAACTCATATCTTAAGTAGAGCTTAATGACTTTTTCCATGCATGACTACAATATCTCAATGCTCCGGGCAGGCAAAATGGATAGATACTGCAGAGCTCCTGCATTAGAGATGAGGCTGAGCAGCAGAAATGCAACCTAAGCACTGATCTCCTACCAAGTTTCTATTCATAAATAAAGGGTAGTCAAGTTTTGTATCCCTTAATTATACTACTCCAGAGGCTAAGACAGGAGGATCACTTCATCTGAAGAGTTGGATGTCATTGTGTGCAAGGCTGAGGTCATGAACAATCTAGTTTTGGGAACAGAGTGAGAATTGGTATCATGACAAATAATCATAAAAAGATAAAAAGAAGGAAATAAATATTGAAAGAAAAAAGAAAGAAAGAAGAAATGTAGAAAGAAAGAAAGTAATAAAGAAATAAATTTTGCTACTACAATTTCCAAGAGTTAAATTACAAGGAAATAACAGTAGACAGATGGAATACAGGACTACATAGAAAGGGAGATTTATTGTGAACACTGGGAAGGTGGAGGGAACCATGACTCAGGACTAGTTCATTTCTTTTTTGTTCCTTAGCAGACTGGCAGTGGATCTGATCAGTAGGGGTGTCTAGAGATATCTGGCACCTGGACTTGGAATAACTGGGGCAAGAGAATATTGCCCAGATTAAAAAGTGCAATAGAATGGGTGAAGGGTATAATCTGAATGTTTTAGTGTGCATAAGAAAACTTGACTGAGTCAAGTTCTCTCTGAAGTTTAAAGTGAGTATAAGAATCTTAGATACAAAGGGTCAGAATTCTGGAAAATCTGAATTCTTGACTAATAGGTGTTGTAGAAAAAAAAATTCCCTATGAGAAAATAATTTCTCCAGTTGACATCTAAACTAGAGGATATTTTTCAATATTATATTTATGGTCAAAAGTAAAAATAATACACAGGAGCTGCACCATGAACCTGTACTCCCAACTACTTTGGAGACTCAGAGAAGAAAATCACCTAATCCCAGGAGTTAGTGGTTGCTGTGACCAGTATATGTTTCAGAACTTTACTGAGTGTTGCTCTTCCTGGGGCTAAATGATCAGTGGCATAGAGGAAAGCACTGCAGACAATATGAATATTATGAAAGGGAGATTGAGACTGAGGCACAATCAGACTCTCAGTAACTATCTTTCTTAATCATCTTATATACACTAAATCATCCCATAAATGTTTAAGGTAACAGTTAAGAAAGCAAGTGTAATCGTGGAAACCACAAAATTAGTACCAATTAAAAATTGTGCCATTGATAACTGAATTCACAGCCAGAGCAGATGTTGTCTATTAATGTCAGGGCCCAGAAGGGGAAGCAATGAGATTGCGAAAATGGGGATCGTCTTCCTAATCAGTCTTGAATCCCACTCCCATATTCTTTTGAATCTTCAAATAAAAGTCAAAGAAAAAACATACTTATTTATAAAATAATAAATAAATAAATAAATAAATGTCCCATTTAATAGTGCTATTAAAAATTCTAATTCAGCATAATTACTGCTGAGTATGTATACAATTGATACAAATAGATAAATTTTGCTTAGGGCTAAATCACAAGGCTGTCTGTTCTGTTACCCCATTTCTTTAAACTAAAACTAGCAACTACTGTGTTATTGAGCAGAAAGGAACAATATACAACAGCCCAGTGCCTCAACATGGGATCAGCTTCCAGCTAGAACCCAGCATGGCCCATTGGCACATTCCTTTTAGTGAACTGTATCTTTCTGCTTTTCAGCAGGCCCAGGCATGTCCTCAGAGTAAGAAGATTCCAACTGAGGGCCACATTCCCTGGGGAGCACAATAGGTTAACCTACCATGTCTGGGCATGTGAGGCTGTATCCCTTCATTTCGCCCTTTCTAATTATTGGCTTGTACTGTTGCCATCTCCAAAAACACAGCAGCATTCTGCTCAGTAGTTATTTTTACAGGGTCTGATATCAATGACACAGGTGGGGAGTGGAAGTCCTTCAGCACAACATGTTGTGGGGGTGTACAAATGTGGATGCACCAGCTGTAAATCATAGAGGGAACGCCTGTGTATAAGGGGTGTAAGGGAGAGCTGGGCATGCTTTTAGGTTTTATGTCATAGAAAGTATAAGATGCTGCAAATCAAATCCTAAACAGGAGCCACAGAAGCACGGAATAGATCAGAAATCTTTTACTCTGGTTCACTTGCCTCATGAAACACAATGGGTTCCAGCTTCCTGTGTATGCTTCTCACCCAGAGATTCTTTTTCACTCTCTGCCACCCTCTTCTATGCAGATTAGCCCCTCCAGTCCCAAAGGAGCTTTGACTGACTCTTGCTGTCCAATTTAATTGTTGGGTACAAACTGTTACAAAGAATGACGTTCTCTTTTTCACACTCAATTCTTGCTTCCTTGATTTTGTTTTTAAACCATGGCCAAAAGATTCAACAACCCATCCTTTCCTTTTCAAGTCATGGATTTGGAATCAAATGGTAGAGTGTGGTTTATACCGAATGCTGCCCTGGGATGTCACAGAACAAGACATCGAGCCCAGTGATAGACAATTATTTGATACACCTAAAGGGTACATGACACAGTTCCCAGTTCTACTTTTCATGATGTTTGACTTTTCCCTAGAATAGGCTTGTGTTGGACAGTAAGTGTCTCAGTGAAGATTTCCATATGAAATCTGTGGAGGCACTGTGTCCATTATTGTACTCCATACCTATAGTTATTTATGATGATCATGGGCAATATCGGCCTATCTTCAAATTTCCATCAATCTTGAATTAAGTGCTAGGTGTTTCTAAACTTTTGACTTCCTGGCCACAGGGCATATTGAAGAAATGTTGTACAACACATATAATACAGAATAAGTAATAAAACCTGACAAGGACAAAAATAATTCATGAATATTTGTGGTGCTCTCCCACCATGGACAAGTTAAACAGACCTGACATACTCTCTATGTGTCACTGAGGCCTGAAGATTGGACAACCAGCAAAACCCCAATTACTCATTTCTTAAGTAGAGCTCAATGAGTTATCCCACACATAAGTACAATATTTCAATACTATGGGAAGCTATATTGGGCAGATCCCCTGAGTTCCCATGCAAGTGAAAAGGCTGATCAACAGAAAGACAACCTCAGCCCTGATAACCCACAGAGTTTCTACTCAAATCCAAAGGAACTTTGATAAGCAGTTCTTGATTCAAGTGTTGTATCTCTAACCTGTATTTTCAGCTACTCTAGAGGCTGAGATAGGAGGATAATTTCACCTGAACTGTTGGAAACCTTTGTGTGCAAAACTGAGATCATGGAGATCCTAGCCTAGAGAACAGGGTGAAATTCAATCTCATGAAAATTAATGGAAAGAAAGAAAGAAAGAAAGAAAGAAAGAAAGAAAGAAAGAAAGAAAGAAAGAAAGAAAAGAAAGAAAGAAAGGAAAGAAAGAAAGAAAGAAAGAAAGAAAGAAAGAAAGAAAGAAAGAAAGAAAGAAAGAAAGAAAGAAAGAAAGAAATGTTTCTAGGTACATAGTCCAAGTGCTAAATTACCAGGAAAGGTTATTAGGGCATTGGAATACAGGACTACAGAAATTAGAAGGTTTATTGTGGTTCCTGGAGAGAAGAAAAAAAACTGGGTCAGCACAAGTTCCTGTGTGTTTTGTTCCTTAGCAGATTGCCAGTCTATATGATGTTTAGGGGTTGTCTAGGGAAGTCTGGTACCTGTTCTTATGCTGATTGGGGCCAAAGAATGTTGATCCAGATTTAAAAGTGCAACAGAAGGAATGGAGTGGAGAATCTGGATATTATAGTGTGCATAAAAAAACCTGATGACTAAAAAATTCAGAGGCAGAGCAAGATGACAGGTGGATTCATTGCTGAGTCAACTCTCCTGGTGGTTTCAGGTGGGGGGGGTGATTCTTTCCCGCATGGAGTGATGACACAGACAAACAGTGCAGGGTATGTAGCAAAAAGGTGAATAGGTGGACTGGAAGTGTAGCCCAGAACCATGGTGTCTGCCAGAAAACAACTCAGGGCAGCAGCTGAAATGGCTCCAGCTTTGACCTGTGGCAGCTCTGACTAGCAGCATCCACAACTGCCACCCTGAGAGGCAGAAACCAATGCATCCCCTACAAATGACTTCTGTGCCCAATTTGTGGGGAGTTTGTGTGTTTCATGGAGAGTGTGGTGAGGTATGGATTCCCGAGTTGAATTTGGCAGCCGGAAACAGCAGCCATTTGGACCCGGTTTGGGGCTTCAGGGATGCAGGCATTTGGACAAAAACTTAAGGGGAATGGATTCTGTTTAGGAACTGATCCATCCTTTAATTTTGGAAGTCTGTGTGGAACTGCACTGATGTGGCGACCCACAGGGGGAATCGGTTCCTTTCCTACAGACACTGAAAAATCTTTTGTGCATGCCATAGTGGTGGCAGAGGAAACTAGAAGTAACCAGCCACTCCCCCATCAAAAATAAAATGATAGCGGAGCACACAAAAAGTGCCCAGCTCTTTTCCCTTGCACCATAACAATTTTCTGTTCAAGGGTAAATTAGGAGTTGAGTGGAAAATCAGGCAAAGTTGAGTGGAAAATCAGCTTGGAGGACAAATAGAAGTGGGTGGTCAGTCAGGAACCAGATGTAATGTAAAACTACAAAAATGGTGTCTCCATAACAACTCTCCTAGAAGCGCAGAGAGCTCATTCTGACCTGCAGCCAGCCAGATGGCATCTGAAGCTAATTCAAGATGCCCAACACTTTGTGGGAACTCTTTATTTTATTTTATTTTTTTATTAGCTTATAGTTGTGTACATTAATTCTCTCATAGGATACAGTGTGTTACTTCTATATGCAGTTTGGAAATCTCTCATCCAGGTGGCTAACATAGTCATCATGTCTTTCTCATAACTGTTATGTTAAGACTTTTATATTCAACCTTTAGACAAATTCACCTGAATAGAATAAACTATAGGCATGATCCCCACAATATCATTCTCTTCACCCATCCTCCCCTCCCCTCCCCCTCCCCGTTCCCCAAACTCTAGGGCTCCATTTGGATTATAGTTTTCCTAAGATAGCTAACAATTAGTTTCATAATAGTGTTGAGTACATTGGATACTTTTTCTTCCATTCTTGAGACAGTTTGCTAAGGAGGATATTTTCCAGCTCCATCCATGTAAATATGAAGGAGGCAAGGTCTCCATCTTTCTTTGTGGCTGTATAGTATTCCATGGTGTACATATACCACAATTTATTGATCCATTCGTGGGTCAATGTGCACTTGGGCTTCTTCCATGACCTAGCGATTGTGAATTGGGCTGCAATGAACAGATATCTGTATTGTAGCGTGCTTTATGGTCTTCTTGGTATAAATCTAACAGAGGAATTATAGGATCAAAAGGTAGATCTATATTTAGATCTCTGAGTTTTCTCCATATGGTTTTACAAAAGGGATGTATTAGTTTGCATTCCCACCGGCAGTGTAGTAGTGTTCCCTTTTCTCTACAACCCTGCAAGCATCTGTGATTTTGTGATTTTGTGATTTGGGCTAGTCTAACTGGTGTTAGATGATATCTCAGAGTGGTTTTGATTTGCATTTCTCTGATGATTAAGGATAGTGAGCATTTTTTCATATATTTATAGGCCATGCATCTATCTTATTCAGAGAAGCTTCTCTTTAAGTCTCTTGCCCACTCTGTGATGGGATCACTTGTTCTCTTATTGCTACTAAGCTTGAGTTCTCTGTGGATTCTGGTTATAAGACCTTTGTCGGTAGCATATTCAGCAAATATCTTTTCCCATTCTGAGGTTTCTCTACTTACTTTTCTTACTGTGTTCTTGGCTGTGAAGAAGCTTTTTTAATTTGAAGAGATCCCAGTAGTATATTTTTGATGTTGCTTCAATTGCCTGGGGGTCCTCCTCATAAAATTTTCACCCAAACCTATTTCTTCAAGAGTTTTCCCCACACTTTCTTCTAATGTTGGGAATTCTTTTTTTTTTTTTTTTTTTAATTTTTAGGTGCATGGTAATGCCTTTAATCTCTTATTAACATAACTTTACATTGTCCAAACCTTTTTTTAATTAAAATCAATGCTATAATTGAGTCATTATTGATATATCTATGGAGAACTGCTGCATCTAAAGGTATGACCAGATAAATGATGACAATACTATCAAATTAACACTCAAAACT
>CAUYTI010151716.1:0-35383 GCA_963575145.1 Galago senegalensis
CATATATACAGCAATATATTGAAAATAAAAAAAACAGCAAAGACAATGCTTTCCTTTAAGAAAATTAAGAAGCAGATTTACTAAATGACATGAAGGCTGTGTTGACCAGTTTGATGGAAGTATTTCAGAATGCATGTGAAAACCCCACACTGTACCCCAGAAGTGCATTAATGTACATAGTTAACATTCAATAAAAAAAAAGAAGAAGCAGATTTACTTTAGAAATTTAGAGGAATCAGGATTCATGCTGTCTTTTCCTAAAGAATTAAATAGGTGGATTGAGAGTATCAGATACTAATCCATAATAAACTATGTATATTACCATGTAATACTATTCAGGTCTTAAAAATGGAGACTTTACATCTTTTATATTAACCTGGATGGAGGTGAAGAACATTTTTCTTAGTAAAGTATCACAAAAATGGAAAGCAAGTAACCAATGTATGCAATACTAATATGAAACCAATAGATAAACCCCCACATGAAAGAAATAGATATACCCCCACATGAAAGAAAAACACAAATATACCCCAATAGATATACCCCCACATGAAAGAAAAACACAAATTCAAATTGCAGGGACGGGGGAGGAGAGGAAGGGGAGAAGGGAAGAGGGAGGGGGATTGGTAAGCTCTCAATTAGCACAGTGTAAAATTTTACAGTATAGCCTCTGGGTGAACGGCTCAATTACAAATTAAACTATACCTAACAAATGCAAACAATGTAACCTAATCATTTGTACCCTCATATTAATCTAAAATTAAAAAAGAGAGAGTATCAGGTACTAAAGCCAACTCAGGATAAATGAAATTTCATATAGCAACCAAATGAAACACAATGGCACTTACCATATCCACACTGAGGCCTGGGACAGATTTGCTTCTGTCTCCTAGAGAACCACTTTCATGCCCCATATCCTCTGGGCGAAGATCTATCACAGATTTAGTATATTCTGAGTGGAAGATAAAAAATGCAAATCAAAAGAGACCCATTCTTCATACCAAGAGTGCTTCAGGTGTACTCAGAACTTCAGTCCCAAAAGGCCATGAAGAGAAATCAGCTACCTGAAGGCCTGAGGATTTTTCTGGTGTTCTTCTTGAATATCATTTCACCCTCATCGACAGATACCACATTTTGACCCCCAGGCTGAGTTTCCTAGGAAGAAATAAGGGTGAGGAAATGAAAAAAGGACAGATGGGTAAATGGAAGGAGTGACGGGCAAGGAAATGGGAAAAGGACGGATGGGTTGGTGGAAGGAGTGAGTAAGGAAGGAAAGCCTTAAGAAGTATGAGGCTCATATTTTTAGCAAACTATGAGAAACTTCAAAGAAAGATTAAATGCCTAGAAGTAGTAAAAAATCTATTTTCTCAACTACTTTAACCAAAACCTTACAAAATGTTTTCAAGGGAATCTGAACTGTAATTTGTTTAGTTAAATTCCTGATTTAGGTTCTGGGGAAGGATGGGAGGGAGGGAAGGCAGGCTAGCTGACAGAGAAAGAAAATTAAAAGAGAAAAGGAAAGGAAAGGAACAGGAAAAGCAAAGCTAAGAAACTGGAAAAGAGAGGAAGGGGCAGGAAAAAGGAAGGGAGAAGAGGACAAAGGGAAGGTACTAGGCAGGCAGGCAAACTGACCAATAATCTGAAGCTTACCTTTTCTACTTGAGATTTGGGGGCAGACATCTTCTTCCATTCTGGAAAGAGGCCAGACTTATCCAGAGAGTCTCTCCTGGAGGTAGATTCAAAAGTTGCAACTAAGTCCTCTCCTTCCACCTCCTCTCCTTCCCCCAGGACCAAAGCTCTAAAGAAGGAGAGCAGTTGGCTTGGGATCATCATAGTAATGAAATCTAGAAGGTACACTTCACATGTAATTTAACTTGAAGGAATGTAGAAGATCAGATAAACAACTTTGCATAAACACAAACACTCATACCCCAATTCCTAAGAGAGAGCAGCATCCGTGGCTGCTAGATCAGGAAGAATGATTAACATACTCCATAAAGTTGCATTTAGAGCCAAATCAGTAAAAGTGCTACCAAAAGACATCTGGTGAGGTCAGAAAAAATACTTTATTAAGAAATCAGGAACACTGAAAGCATAGAAGCCTTGCATCCTGATGCTAGAAAACAAAAACAGGAACTCAGGTTGAGCAGAGGTGAGGTACATGGAAGGGAACCTCACCTGGAGGTGCTGTCTGAGTCAGCTGTGAAACTATCCAGACTCTCACTCTCCGCCTCCAGTGTGCTCTTCCCACTTTTCAGCTTTGGCACTTCAAATGGCACACTAGGATAAAAACCAAAAGCCAACATTTAAAGGAAGCAGGCTCTCCTGCCTCTAGTCTGGCCTCCTTCCAAACCATTCACAATGGGAGCCTGGGTGATCATTCTAAAATAAATATTTTTTAAGTATTTATATATTTATTTGTAGAGACAGGTCTTGCTATGTTGCCCAGGCTAGAGTGCAGTGACTATTCATGGGTACCATTATGGCTTACTACAACCTCAAACTCCTTGGCTCAAGCAATCTTCCCACCTTAGTTTCCTGAGCAACAGGGACCACAAGTGTGTACCGCTGCACCCAGCTAAGTACAGTTTTAAAACTCTTCAGTGATTCCCCATTGCTATTGGGACTGAGTTCGAACTCCTTAACACAGCAAGAAAATCCTTATGATTTAGCCCCTTCTCACTTCTCCAGCCTCAAACTGCACCCCCCACCCCCACGTCTCCTCACATTTTAGGAAGATAAAAGTTCTTTCAATTCTCTGAATATACCAAAGTTCTCCCTCTTACCTCTTTTCTCTGCCTGGAATATTAGGTCTTTTCACAATAGCCACGTTCCTTCACCTGGCTAAATTTACTCTTTCTTTAAGGTCTTTCCTTACATGTCAATTTCTCCACATCTCTCCCACCATACCCCCAGGCCAAGTCTAGATTAGTAACCTTCCTATGTGCTCCCAAAGCATCCTGATATCTTGGTAGCAGTCATGTAACTATTTGTTTATGTCTTTTAAACCAGTTATTTAATTTGTTCAATAATTTAAACAAATGATTTGTTGAATGTCTTTTGCCTCTGTTAGACTAAGTTCTATAAGATCAGTGACCACATAGCTTGTGCACTGCTGTGTTCCTGATGCCTAGAAGAGAAACTAGCATAGACTAGGTACTCAAATATTTGGTGATTTAATTCTTGCACAAATGTCCTCAGTAGGGCTTAGGTATATCCATAATAAGCACTATGTCTGGGAGACAATACTCAGAAAAAAAATTCTTTTCACCTTAATGAAGGATAGACCTGGGCATTCAAAATGGCAGTCTTCATCTCTAAAGGGAAGGACATTGTTCCTGAGCTCCTTACCTCAAAGAATTAATGAGAGTAGCAGGAAAAGGAAAAAGATCATTCTTCCTTGAGTAACTCAAATAATGTCCCTTGGCTCCCAGGACACCACACTCTCCTCATTTCCTCTTCCATCTACACTGGCTGCTCCTTTTCCTTCTCCTTTGCAGGTCCCTCCTCCTCTCCCAGATTGCTAATCTTTGGACTGTGTCTGGGCTTCTTCCTTGGGCTGCTTCTCTTCTCTGTCTAGAATTATTTCTAAATGATCTAATCTAGTCTCATGGCTTTAAATATCTTCTATAGACTAATAACTCAAATTTATCTCTTACTCAAACTCCAGACTTGTTTTTCCAATGGCCTATTCCATGTCTCCACTTAGATGTTTCAAACACAGCAAGCCCCAAACCAAAGCCCTAATCTTCTCCTTAACCCACTCTTCCCTCAATCAAATGGCAACTCCCTCCCCTTTCACTTTTCAGATCAAAAATCATAAAAATCATCCTCAATACTTCTCTTTTCTCTCACAACACAAATCAAATCTGTCAGATAATCCTCTTGGGTCTAACTTCAATGTGTATCTTGAATGTGATCCTCGTTCATCCCCTTCACTGCAATTACTCTGGTCAAAACCACCATCATCTATCTCCTGGATAGTTGCAATAGCCTCCTAACAAATCTCCCTGCTTCTTTCTTTGTCCTCATACAATCTATCCACAACATAAAAGCCAAAATAAGCCATTAAAATATAAATCTGACATAGAACTAATATATGATCTAGTAATTCCATTCTATTCCAAAAGAATGGAGAAACATGTCCATGCAAAAACTTTTACATGAATGTTCACAGTGGCTTTGTATTCCCAATAGCCAATGTGCCCATCAATGGATGACTAGATAAAGAAGATGTGGTATATCCATATGATGGAATATTATACATCCATTCAAGGGATTTAAATTCTGATACATACTGCAACATGGTTGAACCTTGAAAGCATTATGTTAAATGAAAGAAGCTGAACACAAAAGGCCACATTATTGTATGGCTGCATTTATGTGAAATTTCCAGAACAGGCAACTTCAAAGAGACAGAAAGCAGATTAGGGGTTGGGTGAAATGGAGAGTGACTATTTAATAGATAGTTTCTTTGGGAAGCAATGAAAATGTTCTAAAATTAGATGGTGATGATGGTTACACAACATTCTGAAAGTACTAACAGCCACAGAAATGTATACTTTTAAATTGTTAAAACAATGATTTTATGTTATGTGGATTTCACCTCAATTTTTAAAAAGAAAAAAAAAATAAGAGCCATCCTTCTCACTCAGAGTAACAAAACAAGAGTTCTTCCTAACACTGTGGAAGGCTGAGGCAGGTAAATTGCTTGAGCTCAAGAGTTCAAGACCAACCTAAGCAACAGCAAGACCCCCTCTATGCTAAAATCAGAAAAATTAGCTGGCTATCATGGTACACACATGTAGTCCCAGCTACCTGGGAGGCTGAGGCAGGAAAATCACTTGAGCCCAGGAGTTCGAGGTTACAGTGAGCTATAATAACCCCACTGTACTCTACCCAAGGCAATGACAGAGACTACATCTCAAAAAAAAAAAAAGGCAGAGTCCTTATAAGTGCCACCAAAGTCTTACATTATCTGCTTCTCACCTCATCTCTGTCCTCATATCCCTCCATCCCCTCTTGCTCACCTAGTTCTACATTACTCAAAAGTGCCAAACACAATATAGCTATATAGCTCCTGCCTTCTCTGCCTACAATACTCTTTCCCCAGATAACCTCAGGATTTTCTACTTCATTTCCTTTATGTCTTTGCTCAAATGTCATCCTATTATGAACACTTATCCCAGCTCCCTTAAAAAAAAAACAAAACAGTGTATGTACACGCAAGTATGTATTCCTGGCACTACCTATATCTTAGGTCTAATTCATTTTCTCCATAGCATTCTCAACATCAAACAATATTATATATTTGCTTAATTATTTATTTTCTATGTCCCTCACTCCCCAAATCTAAGCCCCACAAGCAAGAGACCTTCTGTATTTACCAGTGTATCCCACTGCCTAAAACAATGACAGACACATAACAGGCATTCCTAGATATTTGTCAAAAAAAAAAACTAATAAGTGAACAAAGAATGTAGTAACCAAAATCTATAATGTCTTAGCCCGTAAAGAATAAAATTCTTTCCAAGTTTCCACATGATATTTGAGATAGTTCTGTCAAAATAGACATTAGGGGTGAAAGCCCAGGACATGCAAGAGATGAAATGGCCATCATTTCTTGAGAGACATATTAGCTTTATAGTATAAGACACAGCAGGGGTCTTGATTTCTTTTTTTTTTTAACTTCAGAGTCATTCTTTTCACCGTTTTGCTCCAAAGAAAAAAGAACCACAAATGGACCAATTCCTCTAGAGATGTAGTTTTAACAATGGTTCACGGAGAGTATCTTTTGCTTGTATGTTTTTCCTAAAGATTAATATGTACTGATCCAGAGCTGATACAAACAACCCCAGGGCAAAAAAGCAATTATTTGACATCTGTGCAGCAAAAACTAGACTAGGAGATGGGAGCCCTGGCCTCTGACTATCTGTATGATCTCAGGTAAATCACTTATCCTGCTTTCTTTTCTGTAAAAATAAAGGGGTTGAATTAAATTATCTCTGAGGCTCCATAATTTTATGGAAAAAATCGTTTGTGGTCACTTAATCTGTTTGTTCAGGATAAATAAGAGTCTTCTGGGTCCAATGAGACAAGAGGTCACAGACAGCCAGAAGCAGCAGGTTTCAGAAATTACATTCTGACCAATGATGTCAGATGTGTTAATCAGGTTCAGCAAATAAAAGCCATTTTTACCGTTATCCACAAAGAATAAAGGGGGCCTCATCACCTAGAAAAGATGAATCACCCACCCAAGGCTGTGGATCAAAACATACTACAGGCAATTCCCAGGTTACGGACAAGATAAGTTCTGTAGGTTTTTTCTTAAGTTGAATTTGTGTGTTAGTTGGAACAGGTACATTTACCTATTACCTATAATAGCCTTTGGCCGTGTGAGTTGTACTTAAGTTGGATGTTTATAACTTGGGACTGCCTGTAAATAAATATGATTAAATGCCATACAGATACAGAAAAGAATGAATAGACCCTTGGCACTGACACAGAAAAATGTCCATGTTAAATTTGCCTACAATTTTTTCTTTTACATCTTGACTGCACATGTTTAAGTGTGCGTACTCAAGAATCTTGACATATGTATACACCTATGAAACCATCAGCACAATTAAGTTAATGAACATATCTCTCACTCCCAAAGCTTCCTCTTGTCTCTTTGTAATCTCTTCCTTTCTCCTTGCTCCTGTCCCCAGACAAGTGTTGATCTGCTTTCTGTCAATAAAAACAAGTTTTTGCATTTTTCTAGAATTTTATAAAAACCAGAATCATGGCTTGGTACCTGTGGCTCAAGTGGCTAAGGCACCAGCCACATACACCGAAGGTGGCGGGTTCGAATCCAGCCCGGGCCTGCCAAACAACAATGACAGCTACAACCAAAAAATAGCCAGGCGTTGTGGCGGACTCCTGTGGTCCCAGCTACTTGGGAGGCAAGGCAAGAGACTCGCTTGAGCCCAGGAGTTGGAGGTTTCTGTGAGCTGTTATGTCACAGCCCTCTACCCAGGGGGACAGATTGAGGCACTTTCTCAAAAAAAAAAAAAAAACAGACTCATACAGCATATATTCCTTTTTGTTTGGCTTCTTTCACTTAGCAGAATTATTTTGAGATTCACCCATATTGTTGCATGTATCAATAATTCATTCCTTTCCATTGCTGAGTAGTATTCCTATGCACCTGTTGCTGGGCATTTGGGTTATTTCCAGGTTTTGGATATTATAAATAAAGCTGCTATAAACATTTATGTACAAGTCTTTGTATGAACATATGCTTTCATGTCTCTTGAGTAAATACCTAGGAATGTAATGGCTTAATCACAAGGTAGGTACACACTGAACTTTTTGAGACACAGCTAAACTGTTTTTCAAGTGGCTGCAGCACTAGACATTCTCACCAGCAGTGTATGAGAATTCTAGTTGTTCTGTGTCCTTACCAACAATTGATATGGTCAGCCTTTTTAATTGCAGCCATTCTACTAGGCATATGGTAATATCTTCTTGTGATTTTAATTTGCATTTCCTTAATGACTAATGACATTGAGAGTTTTTTCATGTGTTTATTTGATATCTGTATAGTATCTTTGGTGAAAATGTCTATTCAAACCTTTTGCTTATTATCTATGGAATTGTCTGTATTATTTTTCTTTCACTGTTTTCACTTAACACATATATAGCATAATGCTTTTCTAGAATGAAATTAAAAATTTAGGAATACAACCCATATGTGTACATTAGATAGGTTGATAGTCCATACACCAAAACTATTAATGAGTATTAACAATATTTGTGTTGGGTGGAGGCAGTGAAGTTACTAGAGGACATATGTTATATATTTCTGTATTGTTTTTCAACAACCATGTAAACGTGATAAATTCATTTCCCTTTGGTTGAGAGAAAGGGGGAAATGCGCGTGCACACACACACACACACACATACACACAAAGCTAAAAATTCAGTAGCAGCAACAAAATGAGGCTCAAATAAAGACTCAAGTCATAAAGTTCAAAAAAATCATGGCTAAGAAAACAAGATTTAGGTCAGTGAAGCTCCTTAACTAATCCCTTCTAATGTGGCAATGTGCAGATTAAGCAAGTGAGTAGGTAGTCCTCAGGTAAGTCAGAAAAACAAAAGTCCTCAAGATTTAAAATTCAAGGTACCATTGAGGGACCTCAAAAGAGGCAGAGAAGACTGCTAAAGAATGTCATTTCCTAGGGTGTTGGTATGAACTAGAGGATTTACCTAGAGATGGGACAAGTAAGCCCCAGTCCAGGACATTTAAAAGAATTTCAGGAGACTAAACTCCAGGGTTCCAGGTTGCCTTCTGCTGCTTCTCTCAGGTTATAAGTAAAGAAATATATAGAACGCAATATTCAGTGCTTAAACTTAAGTATAGTTGGGTGTGAGAAATAAATTGTTTCAAGTTGAGGTGAGGAGCCTATCTAAAAGAAGTCACATGCTGTATCAGAGCAAGCAAAGATATACACAAAACTTCCCATATTAAACATGAGTGAAATGAAATCAAATCATCTGGCAGATATATAAATAGCTATGAAGTAGGGAGAGATGAAAACAATTTGCCGGATGGGCAAAGAACCCAGTTTGGAGAAGACTATAACCCTGGGAAAATAAGTAAATTTCTTCTGAGCACTTTATACTATAGGTGAACTTAATAAGAATATAGACTTTTAAAAGCACAAGAGTTCAAATACAAGATGATACAATAATGAAATAAGAGAAAAAATAGTAGATCAAAGAACAAATTAAAACCTAAATAAGATAATTTATATAAATAATTAAATTGGAAACAGTGAAAAGGAAGGGAGGAGAAAGGGGGAAGGTAGGGTAGAGAGGGGAGAGGAAAAAGAAAATGACTGAAAAACAAACAATTAGCATGGAGGAGTGAGTTGGGCTAACCATAGTTAATTGCTTTCATCTTTCTCTTTTTCCTGTTGAATTAGACAGTAAAAGAAAAAAAACAGAAATAGAGGATAAGCAAATCCAATATCCCCAAAAAGTATCAGGGAAAAATGATACAGAATGATTGCCATTGAGTTATATCCTTGGTAAGTTATTAAATTTCAAGAAAAAGAATTTATTAAGCACGATCTCTCTCTTTATCTCTCTCTCTCTCTCTCTCTCTCTCTCTCTCTCTCTCTCTCACACACACACACACACACACACACACACACACACACAAACCCCACAGACATAGTTACACACAGAGTTACCTATGAGGGAGAAAAACAAGAGTAAAGTTGTCCTCAGACTTCTTCACAGTTGCACTCAATTTCAGAAGAAAATGAAACAATGTCTACAACATGCTGAAGGAAAGAAAATGCAACCTAAGAATATAATATCCAACCAAGACACCATTCAAGTATAAAGGCACTTGGCAGATGTTCTTAACATACAAGAATGTAATAAATACAGACCCTCAAGCCCTTCTTGGAAGAACTTCCCAGTGATGAAATCCAAGCAACCAGGAAATAAATCAAAGTAAAGAATTCAAGAAGTCATGGCACAAGGCCTTATTGTAAGCACATAATCCTTTTAAATATGAAGTTAAAACTAAACATATAAAAAGCAAATTATTTATGGCTGTACAACAAAATGTAAATGTTATAAACCCTGACAAAGTAAAAATAATTTGAATAGCAAATAGTGGAAATAGGGAAAAAGAATTTGGAAGAAGTGTAAGAAAGCGCCTCCTCCTTCATAGCAAAGTTCGCTGATAATGTTTAATATTGAAACAGGTAGATTTAAAAAATGACTGGTTGTTAAATCCACTCTGAGGTATCCACTGTAGAGAAATGAAAACATGCACCCACACAAAATTCATGATGAATGTTCACAGCAGTATTACTCTGAAAGGCCAAAAAAGTGGAGACAACCCAAATGTCCATCAACAGATGAATAGATCAAATGTGGCATTATGCAAATAATGAAGTATTATTTGGTCATACAAAGCAATGAAGTGCTGATACATGTGCTACAATATTGATGAACCTTGGAAACACTACATTAAGTGAAAGAACTCAGTTATAAGAACCATATATTATGTGATTACATTTATATGATTTATCCACGATAGGTAAATATATGGAGACCTAAAATAAATCAGTGATTGCTTAGAATGGGGAAGGATGGAGAGGTTCGGAGAGAGTGACAGCTAAAGGGTAAAGGGTTTCCTTTTAAGGTGGTGGAAATATTCTAAAATTGACTGAGGTGATGGCTACACAACTCTGTGAATATAATAAAACCATTGCACTGTACACCATAAATGGGCGAATTGTATGGTACATGAATTATATCTCAATAAGGCTGATACCAAAAAAACACCACTAAATATGTGACTAATCGCACAATGCCTTTCATAATATGTTTTCTTTAGTTTAGAGGAATGTTAGTGACTAATATCTTTTAGGGTTAAACAAATGTATCTGAAGATTAGCAGTCTTCCCATTTTATTTCAATGTTTTGAATTTATTCTCTTAAATTCAATGTTTATTTCAGTGTTTTGAATTTATTCTTTTAAATTCAAGCAAAATCAAACAGAATTATTTTAATTTATATTATGATACAATATTCAAAATTTTTTCAGTTTATCCATCCAGTCACCCTCTACTTATATAAATAGAAATAGACTTTTCATATAATGTGAAAACTTGGGTAATAGAAATATGGGTGACTGGTTGGTTTTTTTCTTTCTTATTTCCCATACTGGTTAATTTTTTAATAATAAATATGTGTTATTTTTATTTGCCTTCAAATTTTTCCTACTACATATAAAGAACAAAGTAAATATGCCAAAACGTTACTGTTTATAGTGAGTAGTAGGATTAGGAATCATTTTTTCTCCTCATTTATTCTTTTCTGTACTTTCAAATTTTTGTATCATAAACATCTTCTATATTATAAACAGAATAAAGGAAAAAGAATAACTAAAGAATTTAAAGACATTGTAGTACTTCTTTAAATGATTACTTGCTTCTTACCTGGGCTCCTTCTGCTGCTCCTGAATGATCTTCCTTCCTGGCCAGACATCACCCATCTGTGTCTGATAAAGGAGGGACTGTCCCACTGTCTCTCTTTTATTCACTTCAAGACAACCAAAAGCATGGCAGGGTTGTGGTTATGAGGGGGGAAAGGAAAACAATTCTCATAGCATGTCCCCTTGAAACACACTACATCTACAGAAGGGATAACAATATGATCTCTTACATTCTTCACAAACTGGCTGAGCCCACAGAGTTAAAACACCACCAGTCAGAATACACTGGGATTCCCACCAGAGTATCTACCACTGAGGTTAAGCCCCAAAGAGAACTATCTCTGGACAGGTCCAGTACCTGCAGGTTTACGGCGCAGGGACATCCTGATTATCTCACTTCCTGTGCGGTAAGCAAAGCGATTCACTTTCTGGTCATAAAACCAGTCTCCGGTTGCTTTCTTCAGTTCTCTGGGAAGGAATAAAAGAAAATGAACAGGAAAGAATGGCTCTTGCCATGCAACTAACAAAGGCTGAGGCAAGAAGTTCTCACAACAGCTGGGGCCTCATCTCCTCTCTCTACTTAGCCATAGGTGACACTCACATTTCCTTGGCGCACACCTTGCACCTCCAGGTACCATTGCTTTCCTGGATGCGGCAATCCCGACACACCAGGTGATTGCAACCCCGACAAGTATTGGTCTTAGGAGTCAAACGTCCCAGGCTCTCCTGGCACCGGGCACAGGTCCGATCACTATAGTGTTGGCTGCCCCTCTTGGCTCCTTTCCTTTTTATCTCCAATAATTCATTCTTAAGCCGCCTGTCAAGACCCAAAAGAGAAGCACAGGTGGCTTCAGGATCTGTATAGGTTGGATGGAGAGGGGCTGAGGGGTAAACACAATAAGATTATTTGGTTCTGTGGAAGCAACAAACTCAGAGCCCAGCTTAGCCCAACAAAGAATGGTAAACATCATATATACAGGTTTCTCAGAAAGTCATTGGGAGGCATAAGAAAAGCCCAGATATCATTGGTCAAAGGCTGGGGACCCCATGATTTTTCTGGAACTCTTACCTAATCCTTTTCTCATCTGCTTTCCGGAGCTCCTCATCTCGCTGTAGAACATTAAGGATCAAATCCCTTTCTACTTCAGACAGAAAAGAGAGGTCCAGTATCTCTGACATGACTTATTTTACTTCTACTCTTCTTTGTTCGAAGAAACCAGACAAGGAGGGCTACCAGAGTTGTCTGAAATGAGAGAACTAATTTCACACATGTGATTTACCCCAGAACAGGTCCACAGCCTTAGAGACTTTCAATAAGCTACTTCTCCCCTTGAGCCAGGCTAAAGAGACAAAGTAGAAGTACCTAACCCGTTACCTTTCCTATTCTCCCCTGAATCATGCCCTGAAAAAGAAGAGGCACTGATTTTTTTTTTTTTTTTGCAGTTTTTGGCCAGGGCTGGGTTTGAACCCACCACCTCTGGCATATGGGGCTGGCACTCTACTCATTTGAGCCACAGGTACCACCCGAGGCACTGATTTTTCAGGAAGAAAAAGTTATTCATGAGTTTTGGAAAGGGTTGGGTCTTTCAGCATAAGTATCTTAGTATGGAAAAAGTATAAAAAAGCTGAGTCAATCTCCTGCTCCATCAAGTGAGTCCTCAATCATCCAATTTGTAATACTTTCAATGTTCTCATATCCCAAATCAATTAATGCAAATGAACAGGCAGCTGGTCTCTGTAGTGGAGGGAAGAAGCACATGAGGACCTCTGCCAGTTTAGGCCCATATTCCCATTCCCAACCAGCTTCCTTGTTCCAGTAAGCTTTCTGCTATAGTTGAAAGCTTCCACCTATCTACCCCCCAAAGTTCTGATTGCACTTCCACTACCTCAAGAATATCTTCCCCCATTTCATGAACAGTTGTTGAGCACTACTCTGACAGAAATTGTGCAAGGTGTTGGGGATACAAAGATAAGTGAGACACAGTTTCTTCCCTTAAGAAATGTACAGAGTTGGCTCAGCGCCTGTAGCTCAAGCAGCTAAGGCACTGGCCACATATACCAGAGCTGGAGGGTTCAAATCCAGCCCAGGCCTGCCAAACAGCAATGACAACTACAACCAAAAAATGGCTGGGCGTTGTGGCAGTTGCCTGTTGTCCCAGCTACTTGGGAGGCTGAGACAAGAGAATTGCCTCAGCCCAAAAGCTGGAGGTTGCTGTGAGCTGTGATGCCATGGTACTCTACCCAGGGCAACAGCTTGAGGCTCTGTCACAAAAAAAAAAAAAAAAAAAAAAGAAAAAGAAAAGAAAAGAAGAAAAAAAGTTTACAGAGTAGCAGGAAGACAGACAAACAAACGCAATACAATATACTAAATGCTATCAGAGGAATTATAAATTAAGTACTATAGGAACTTGGAAAAGGAAGTAATTCTATCACGCATAAAGAAGGGAGAGAAGGAGAAAGCTGTACACATGTGAGGTTTTACAGAAGAGGTAGATTTTGCCTTATAGAACAGAGTACATATTTTTTGGTGGGGGAGAATGGTAGGAAAGATAGGTTGGGGCCAGATTATATAACTCTTAAATACTTAAGAATTTTTAAATTCATTGTATATGAACAACAAAAGTCCATCAAAAATCGTTGGTGTTGCTTTTTGATGCTGGGAAATCTCATGATTGAATTCATTTTACAATGATCACTCTAACTATAGTGTGAAAGACTGACTCAGAGTACAAATTGAAGGGCAGTTTGGTAGTACATATTTTAAAACAAGTAGAGTCCTTAACCAAGTAATAATACTTCTAATAATCTACCTCATATTGCCTGAGCTCAAAAGTTTAAGACCAGCCTGAGCCAGACCAAGACTCATCTCTAAAAATAGCACAGCATTGTGGCGGGTGTCTATAGTCCCAGCCTTGTGGGAGGCTGAGGCAAGAGAATCACTTAAGCCCAAGAGTTTGAGTTTGCCGTGAGCTGTGACACCACAGCACTCTACTGAGGATGACAAAGTGAAACTCTGTCTCAAAAAAAAAAAATCCACCTCTTAGAAATTTTCAAATAGGCTCGGCGCCTGTGGCTCAAGTGGCAAAGGCGCCAGCCACATACACCTAAGGTGGCAGGTTCAAATCCAGCCCAGGCCCGCCAAAAACAACAATGATGGCTGCAACCAAAAAATAGCCGGGCGTTGTGGTGGGTGCCTGTGGTCCCAGCTACTTGGAAGGCTGAGGCAGGAGACTCGCTTGAGCCCAGGAGTTGGAAGTTGCCGTGAGCTGTGATGCCACGGCACTCAACCCAGGGGGAAAGCTTGAGGCTCTGTCTCAAAAAAAAAAAAGAAATTTTCAAATAAATGCTCATATAAGAGTATACGCACAAGAATGCTACTGAAAAATTATTTGCACAAAATTAAGTTATTTAACAGAGCAATCAAACTGGGTACAGTGGCTCATCACCTGTAAACCTAACACTTTGAAAGGCTAAGGCAAGAGGATCACTTGAGGCCAGGAGTTCAAGACCAACATGAGAAACATGAGAGATCCTGTCTATGGAAAAAATAGCTGGGCATGGTCATGCCCACCTGTAGTGCCCTCTGCTCAGGAAGCTGAGGAAGGAAGATTGTTTAAACCCAGTGAGCTATGACACCACTGAACTTTAGCTTTAGCTGGGATGGCAAAGTGAAAATCTTTCTCAAAAAAAAAAAAAGAGAGAGAGGTATCATTACACAAAATATATATCCATATAATAGAATACTCTTCTGCTACAAAAAAATGGGAGATCTGTACATACTAACATGAAAATATGTTCATAAGTGAAAAAAAGTGGTTGTGGGACAATACCAAATGATCTCTTTCATAAAGTATTTATCTAAACATTCGTACATGCAAATAGAAAAGTCTAGATTCAAAATCCATTATTGTTGGTTTCTGTTGGAGAGTAGAATTTTTTTTTTTTTTTTTAGAGACAGAGTCTTACTTTGTTGCCCTCGGTAGAGTACCGTAGCATCACAGCTCACAGCAACCTACAACTCTTGTGCTTAAGCAATTCTCTTGCCTCAGCCTCCCGAGTAGTTGGCACTACAGGCGCCCACCACAATGCCTGGCTATTTTTTTTGTTGCAGTTTGGCTGGAGCTGGGTTTGAACCCGCCACTCTCAGTATATAGGGCCAGTGCCCTACTCACTGAGCAACAGGTACCCAGAGAGTAGAATTAAGAAGAGGTAACTTTCACTTTTTTATTTTTTATGAATCTAATATGTTTTTGCACATACCTTCCTTTTATAGCTCAGAAAAAAATATGCAGGAAGCAGAGAGACTATTATAATGGTCCAAGCAAAAGACAACCTAGATTTACTAACTGTGTCTATACACAATTAGACAAGTCATTTTATTTCTGTTACCTTCCGGTTTCTCACCTTCAAATGACCTACCTCAAAGGTTGTTAACAAAATTAAGTAATGTGTGTTAAAGGGTCAATCACAATGTTTGGAACACATATTTGGAGCACAAATACTTGCTGACTCTTCTAAAATGATAAAGGCCTGTGCCAGGCAGCAAGAATAAACAGAAAATAGGTTTGACAAGTAGAATGGATAGAATGAAATGACTGAGTGGAGAGATAAGGGAGGTGAAGTCAAAAATGCCTAGCTCACATGTCTAGGTTAGACAACTGAATGGATAGCAATAGCCCTCATAGCTATAACAGATACTAGAAAAGAAACAGGCTTAAAGGAAGGCAAAAAGTTTCATTCTAATCATACTAAGTTTGTATTGCATACTGGATTACCCAGGTAATTAAGCCTAGGAAGTAGTTGGGAACACAGGGCTAGACCTTAGGAAGAAAAACGGGATCTGAAAATAAAGAATTGGTGGCCATAGGAGTCAAAGAGCCACAGGTAGATAAAGAATGAAAAAGGAAAGAAGGATCTTACTTACCTTCTCTGTTTTTCCCTGAAACTAGACAAGCCCCTCTTACTTTACTTTTATATTCATTTATTAATTACCTATAAGATAGTAGAAAGCATAACACAGAAAAGCTATATAGCTTCTAAAAAATTCTATATTTTCTCAACTTGTCTATTTCCTGATCCTGATCAAAGTATAATATGCTAAGCCTCTTTCACAGGCCCCTTCTTAGACCTCCTTAAGGAAGACATCTTAACTCTTACCCCTGAGGAGGAAGTATATTCTCCTCAAAACAGGGACATTTGCAATATTCTCCTATGCACCTAGCCTAGCATCTAAAATAATATCTGGTATATAGTGTTACATATGCTGCCAATATTATTGACAACCATCACTGTCATGGTCACCCCAGCAGTTCCATTTATTGAGAATTTACCATATGCCAAACAAGATAAAAAAAGCATTATAAAGAATAGAAAAGATCACTTCACAGAGACAATAAACCTGTATGCAACAGTAAAACATCAGGCCAGGCAGAGTGGCTCATGCTTGTAATCCTAGTACTCTGGGAGGCCAAGGGGGGAGGATCCCTTGAGCTCTGGAATTCAGTACCAACCTGAGTAAAAGTGATGCCCTGTCTCCACTAAAAAAAAAAAAAATACACACACACACACACACACACACACACACATATATATATGTATATATATATATTAACTGGGCATTGTGATGGGCACCTGTAGTCCCAGCTACTTGGGAGGCTAAGGCAAGAAGATTGCTTGAACCCAGGAGTTTGAGATTGCTATGTGGTAGGCTGACACCATGGCACTTTTGCCTGGGCAACAAAGTGAGACTCTGTCTCAAAAAAAAAAAAAAAAAAAAAACAATTCCAAATATATAAAGGAACAAGAGAAAGAAATTGAAAATCAACCACCAAAATCAGAGGTAAACATACCTCTTTATTGTTCCAATTATTAATAGTATAAGCAAACAAAAACTAGTAAATAAACAAGTTGAACAACAAAATAAGCTTGATGTAATGGACATATGAATAATTCTACATCCAACTGGAGAATCACATTGTTTCCAAGCATGCATGGAATATTTACTCCCCACAAACATACCATGTACTAGGCTTATTGCAATTTTAAGTGAATTAAAAATAAATCATTCTTATACAGAGCAGTCTCTGACTTCAAAAAAGTTAAACAACAAGTAAATTTAAAATAAGAATTTTTGGTATTAACCTGGATTGAGTTTGAACACATTCTTCTTAGTAAAGCATCACAAGAATAGAGAACCGAGATTTCAGTGTACTCAATTCTAATATGAAGGCAATAGAAGATCTAACCCAAGGTGTGGGGTAGGGGAATGAGGTATGGGGAGAGGGGAAAAGAGAGTGGGGGATCATGGTGTATGACACACATGGTACACCTCTTGGGGGAAGAACACAATTACAAGAGGGACTTTACCTAACAAATGCAATCAGTGTAACCTAATTCTTTGTACACTCAATGAATCCTAAACAATAAAAAAAGAAGTTTTGATCCCAATACTTTTTCAAAATTTAAAGATAAGTTCTAATAAACCATAGGTCAAAGAAGAAATCATAATGGAACTTAAAATTATCTTAGAGGAAAAAATACTTGCCTCCTGCCTCACCCTAACCCCCATACCATGACATAGAATGTTCTCTAGAAAGTCAAAAAGGAAAATATGGAATACAGTTTCTTATGCAATGAAATTATGTATTATATTTTTATGTTAAATGGTACATCAGAGCTGGAAAACTACAACTCAGGAAAATAATCGAGGCATAAATGCAGTTATAATAAGAAAACCAGATATATGTGAAATTAGAAAAACTATGACCATTTAGATGCTTTCAATTTATGAATACTAGAGTTTAATAGAGAAACTAAAGCCCAAGAAAACTTGTTAAGATCCTTCATTTACATTCAGTTGCAGGTGGATAGACAAAAGGGCAAGGATTATCTACTGAGAAGACAACAGCTCAGATAACATGAGTGTCAGAACCTGAGCTCTGATGGACAATTTGTTCCTGTTAGTCCTGAGGTGTTAAGATTCAGATGCAGTATCTTAATATAGCATCTTTGTGGGACCCATGCCCAGAAAAAGATATTTTTTAAAAGGTGGTTTGTTTAGTTTGCAATTATATATATTTATTGCCAAAAACTTAGGATAATATTTTAATACAAATACTTACAAAAGCAAGGGGAAAACTGAAAAATTTCTATCATCAAAGTAGAAAGTTAGCACACCCCTGTTAATTACTGATAACATAGAAGATAAAAAATGAGTAAATATATAGACAAGATAAACAATATAATAAGTTTTATTTAGGCTTGGTGCCCGTAGAACAGGAGTTACAGTGCCAACCACATACACTGCAGTTGGCAGGTTTGAAACCAGCCCAGGCCAGCTAAACAACAATGACAACTGCAACAAAAATTAGGCAGCATTGTGGCAGGCACCTGTAATCCCAGCTACTTGGGAGGCTGAGGCAAGAGAATCGCTTAAGCCCAAGAGTTTGAGGTTACTGTGAGCTGGGACACCAATGGCACTCTACCAAAGGCGATATAGTGAAACTCTGTCTCAAAAAAAAAAAGCTTTATAATAAGCATATGTAGAGTTCCATGCCTAATTGGATATAATCCAATCTATATCCTAATCCTATAGATTAAGAAATAAGAATGAATGAACATTAACATTAACACAGCTGAGTTTCAAGAAGAGGAGAAGAGAACTATCTCAAATTATTCCAAATTCTGAATACCAGTTTTAAAAATGAAAGGCTGGGCCAAACCCACAGGAAGCATGGAATAATGAAAATAGTGGTGTAAAACAGACTTGAGTTCAAATCCTGACTGTGCTACTTATTAGCTATCATGACCTTAGGCCAGAGCCTACAATATAGAAAAAAAGATTACCAAAAATATATAATTCCTTGTAAGAACACTAGTTAGATTAAAAATGATTGCTGGTGTATCTCAAATGAAAACTGATGTGAATTAGGAGAACACCAAGTAATATCCCTGCACTGGCAGCAAATACGACAGATTTTGCTATGTTATTAATATATTTGTTGAGCACACCAGACCCTTCTTTCTCCCAAATATGCAGGCCACATATAAATGTGAAAGTAGTAATATATACTTGTGCTTAATATTATACTTAAGTATAATAAGTAATAATTATACTTATTATAAGTAAGTAATAATTATACTTGTGCTTAAACTAGAAACTTCTAGCAGATGTGACCTCCTTGAGGGTAGTAGGTACCCTATCTGAACCTCATACCCCCAGGAGCTCGGCAGTATCTACCACAAAGTATGAGTTCAGTAAGTGTCTAGCAAATATCATCACTCAGAAATCTATTTATTTACAAAAGCAATCGATGTAACCAAAAACACTTATACTCCCATAATATTTTGAAATTTAAAAAAACTATGTTTGTATGTTTAAACTTAACTCCACAGAAACTGAAAAGTAGTAATCAAGCTAAGAGAAAAAATGTTTTTGTTTTCTTGAAGCAGTCTGTGAGTTGTGGCTAACAGCTTGGAGACTGGAGCCGGACTGCCCAAATTTGAATTCCAACTTCACCATTTACTGTGTGACCTTGGTTAAGTTACCAAACCTCTAAGCACATCAATTTCCTCATTTGTAAAATAAAGATAATAACTGTACCTACCCTTTTAGTCATATTTTATAAAGATTACATGAGTTTCTTGAATATGTAAAGTGCTTAAAGTAGTGAACACACAGAGAACGCTCTCTAAGGGCTAGCTATTCTTATTTTTTTCAGTTTGTATATGTTCATTTGTGCTTTCAGACTTAACTGGGTTTTAGAAAATGACATTAATTTTCTTTTAAAAGAAAAGATGAATTATGAGTTAACTGTCTAGATGGCACTTAAGTATCAGGCCTTTATTCTAAGGGAGGAACTATGCAGACAACTTTGTAGAAGACAGAAATTTTATTTCCAAATATTAATTAAAGGGGTAGAGTGTTTTTGTTATGTGGATACCTTGTATAATGCATAAGTCAGGACTCTTGGTGTGCTCATCACCAGAACGGCATTCATTGCACCCAATAGATACCCCCTCGCCCTCCTCCCAACTTCTCTCTTTCTTGGTTTTCCATGTCCTTGTTTTGTGCCCATGGTACACAGAATTTAGCATCCACTTATTAGTGAGAACACATAGTGTTCTTTCTACTTCTGAGATACTTCACTTAGGATAATGATCTACACTGCCATCCAAGATGCTACAAATGACATTATTTCATTCCTTTTTTATGTCTAAGTAGTATGGCACATTTTCTTTATCTACTCATGAATTGATGGGCACTTGGGTGACTCCTTATCTGTGGAATTGTGAATTGTGAAGGGATAAACATTGGATTGCAGGTGTCTATTTTATAAAATAACTTCATTTCCTTTGGGTAGATGCTGTATCAGGTGTAGTTGTACAAATCTGCAGTCCCACAAACAATGGATAGGCATTCCTTTCTCTATGCATCCACATGAGAATCTATTATTTTCTGACTTTTTAATAATGTCCATTCTGATAGAGCTAAAGTGGTACCTCATTATGGTTATTTTTCATTCAGATTAATATGAGGGTACAAATGATTAGGTTACATTGTTCAAGTTTCTAAGGTAAAGTTCAAGTTGTAGTTGAGGCAGTTGAGCCCTTCATCCTGGGGGTGTGCTGTACACCCTCACTATGTGCTCATTATAATTTTTAATTGCATTTCCCTGATGATTAGTGATGTTGAGTATTTTTTCATATATTTGTTGGCCATATGACTACCTTCTTTCAAAAACTTTATATATATTTTGTCCACTTTTTTCTCGCTGATTTGAGTTTTTGTGCATTATGGATATTATTCCCTTGTCAGATATATAGTTTACAAATATTTTCTCCCACTCTATACATTGTCTATTCACTCTACTGATTATTTCCTTTGCTGTGCAGAAGTCTTTTAATTTCATTAAGCCCCATTCATTTATTTTTGTTGTTGCTACATTTACCTTTGGGGTCTTAGTCTTAAATTCCCTGCTGAGGTCAATGTCTAGAAAAGTTTTTCCTATACTTTCTTCTAGACTTTTTATGGTTTCATTCAAATCTTTTATCCATCTTGAATTAATTTTTGTATATGGCAATAGATATGGGGTACTGTTTCATTCTTCTGCATGTGGCTATTCAATTTTCTCAGCACTACTGTTTGAATATGGCTTCTTTTCTCCAATGTATGTTGCTGTCTGCTTTATCAAAGATCAACTGGTTATACGTAGAAGGTCTTATTTATGGGTTTTCTATTCTGTTCCACTGATCTATTTGTCTACCTTTATACCAGTACCATGCTGTTTTGGTTGCTATAGCCTTGCAGTATAATTTGAAGTCCGGTGATGTGATTCCTCTAGATTTGTTCTTTTTGCTTAATATTGCTTTGGCTATTCAGGCTGTTCTTTTGTTCCAAATGAAGTTGAGGATAATTTTTCCTAGATTTATTGAATATGATGTTGGTATTTTGATGGGGCTTTGTTTGAATCTGCAAATCACTTTGAGAAATATGTATATGGTGACAACTGCTATCTAGACAGTGATCCCAGGTGTCAGAGCTGTGGACTCCATCCAGATCTAGATGTAATGGCAGTACCAAGTGAGGGCAATTTGTGGTATCAGGTCTGGACCACTGGTATGGCATCGTGCAGTGTTATGGGGACTTGACTCATTAGCTGGCACATAGGGCCAGGGGGCTTGTTCTATTGGTCAGCTCTTACAGGGACATGGCTTGCTACTTGGTACATAAAATCAAGGGGTGTGGCCCACCATATGACATACACATCTGCTGGTCTGCCGTGTGACCCACAGGCCAGGTGTAATGTGCTGCTAGCTGGTGTACAAAGCCAAGAAATGTGGCCTGCTATAGGGTTTGAAGGAATGCAGGGGTGTGGCCCCCTCTTTGGAGCACAAAGTTGGGTATATGGCCCATTACATGGGGCTTGGGTCTGCAGGAGTATGGATCTCCACATGGCATGTGAGGCCAGGGGCTTGTTTTTCTGGTGGGGGTACAGGATCATAGGAGTGTGGCCTGTTATTTGGCATGCAGGTCTATAGGGCCATGGACCTCCAGTCAGCATCCAGGTCTAAAGAGGTGTGGGCCTTGGTGCTGGGGTACATGGGGCCAGGGGGATTGTTCCACCAGTGGGTGCATAGGGGGTTGGGCTGCCAAATGGCTGGGATTCTCTCCTCACACATTTCCCACTGAGGCTGCTACTGTGGGACCTCTTGAGTTCCATTCAAGTTCCCTGATTATTCCCTGGCTCCCAGTCAGGGGTGTATGAGAGTATCTGCTCTCCCCGTTCCCTCTCCAGCCCAGCAATGGGTTATATTAGGGCAGCTGCAGCGAGCTGTTCCCTGTGTAGATCAGCAGCTCTGGATCTGAGAGCTCAGAGTGGAACCTGCTGTGGCAACCTTGGAACACAAACCAGCTGAGCCTGCTCTCCAGTGCAACTTTACTGTGCAGTGTCTAAGTAGTTCCCTGATCAGTATAGAGGTACTCAGTAGGGAAGGAGGGGGCTCACAGCTAAGTCACAGTGCCTGTACACAGTGAGTATGACGTCCTGGTGTGCTCTCCTTTATCGCTTCTCCACATGTAAGGGTCTCCTCCAGGTACTTTCTAATCTTGAGGAGTGGACCTTCCTATCCCTGAATCCTTTATTATGAGTGTCTCCTATCAGTTCTCTGATGATTTATGATGTTCTAAGAGGGTCCATTTGTAGATGAGGATCTACTTGCAGTTTTCATTCCTCTCCTAGAGAGAGGAGTGGGCAGACTGCTTCTAGTCTGCCATCTTAGCTGACAGTCCCAGAACAAAAAATTTTCTAAAAACTTGACCCCTATTCAAAGGCAAAAAGGCTGAACTGATATTAAATTTTTCCTCTAAAATTAAAAGTAGTAATATGATAGTTTTGCATAGAAATTCTAAGAGATTATCATGTCCTACTAAAGTGATATGATAAAATTATTTTGTCCTTTGGGCTAAGGAAAATAGATAATTTTGATGAAATTCACACCTCACTAAACATTAAAAGTGAACCAGACTCTATCAAAGGATATTATTTTAACCAAGAGACCCTGAATTAAAAGGTTTTTGTTAGCAAATGATACTGATCTATACAAAACCTGATTAGTTATTTGAGATTGACATGCCAGATTCTGTATACTTTTGAACATATGTATTTAAAAGTGATTTGGCTATGTCAAATAAGAAACATGATGGTGTCTACCTTTTTGAAAGATAAGAATTGAAATTGGGCTACAAATTATAATTGGTCATGATAACTTGGAATTATAAAATGTCAGTGGACTTCTATTTCTGGTCAAGAGGAAGTAAGAAAGAATGAATTTTCATCCTACCTGAAACAGTAATAATAACAAACAAACAAAATACATGACGCAATGGTTTTCAAAACACTGAGTATCAGGCAATGAAGGACTATGATATCTGAAAGATAGAAAACAAGTTTTCATTTTCCCAGCTTACTGTTTTGAGAAAGTTTCTAGGCCATAGTACTAAAAGGACAAACCCAAGTAGAGACTGGTGAACTCCCTGAGTTGAGGAGTTAGAACAAAGAGTCTGGGAAAACCTAGGTGGCTGGAGTTCACAGGAGAGAGTACCTGAGAGAGCTACACAGAAAGAGAAAGATCTTCAGAGACCTAGAGAAAGTCTTCCTCAAGTATTCAGCCAAAGACTGATCAGGCCACAGTATGCCTATGAGGAAACTACTCTAGGCCTTGGAAAGAACCACCTGAAAGGATTCAAAAGGATAAGTGCTTGTCACTAACACAGGGCCAGGAATAATGCCTATTTCTGCTGGCCAAACTGGAAAACTATATGATTCACAGAGGGGCACTGGCTAGAGTACTCAGAAGGGTCTTGCCTCCCATAGAGGGAAGTAGTTAGCCCTAGATTATGCACTGCTCTGGTCCTGCCTAACAAATCTAAACAGCAAAGCCTGAAAGGATCAATCTGTAACCAAGTAATTTAAATGCATCCCAAAACAGAGTTTCAAGAATATTTACAGGAATACAAAAATATGCAGTACTCAACAAGGTAAATTCCACAATATCTGTTACCTAATCAAAAGTTAACAGGCATGCAAAAAAGAAAATGTCATCCATAAAAAGGAGGAAACTATAACCAAGAACATACACAAATGTTAGAATGAGCAAAATCATTACAACAGTTATTACAACTGCATTCCACATGTTCTAAAAGTTAAATAGAGGACAGGCACAGTAGCTCATGCCTGTAATTCTAGGACTCTGGGAGGCCCAGGTGAGAAGATCGCCTGAGTTTAGGAGTATGATACCAGCCTGAGCAAGGGTGAGACCCCCATATCTACTAAAAATAGGAAAAAAATTAGCCAAGCATCATGGTGGGCACCTGTAGTCCCAAATACTCAGGAGGCTAAGGCAGGAGGATCACTTGATCCTAGGAGTTAGCAGCCACTGTGAGCTAGGCTGACACTACAGCACTCTAGCCTGGGCAACAGAGTGAGACTCTGTCTCAAAAAGAAAAACAAAAGTTAAATAGAGACATGGAAGACATAAAAATATTAAAATCAAATGTTAGAGATAAAACTATAATGAAAAATACACTGGATGGGATTAACAGAAAATTAGACATTACAGTTGAAATGATTAGTGAACTAGAAGACATAGTAATAGAAACTATCCAAATAAAACACAGAGGGAAAAAAATTGAAACAAAAGAACAGAACAAATGAGCCACAGGACAACTTCAAGCTAACTTATATACATGTAATTGTAGTCACCAAAGTAAGTAGGGGCATTGAAAAAATGGCTTAAATTTGATGAACACTATAAACTCACAGGTCCAAGAAGCTCAATGAACATCGAGAACAAAAAACATAAAAATATACCATATATTACACCATAGTCAAATCGCTTAAAACCAGAGATAATGAGAAAATCTTAAATGTTGCGTAATGCAATGGCTTACACCTATAATCCCAGCACTTTGGGAGGCCAAGGCTAGAGGACTGCTTGAGGTCAAGAGTTTGAGATCAGTCTGAGCAACATAGCAAGACTCTGTCACTACAAAAAATAATGTAAAAAGTTAGCCAGGTGTCCTATCTACTCAGGAAGATGAGATAGGAGAAGCTGTGATAACATCACTGTATACCAACCTGGGTGACAGAGCGAGACTTTGTCCCTAAAATAAAAATTTTCTTAATAAAATTAAATTTAAAAAGCAGTCTGACTAGCAAGATAGGGAGAAGGACACATTACACATAGATGAACAAAAATAATTATGAAAGCAAATTTATAATTGGAAACAGTGCAAGTGTAAAGATAGGAGGACAACATAGCTAAAATGCAGAAAGGGAAAAAAACTCATCAACCTCGATTCTACACCTAGTATAATATCATTCAAAACCAGAAGTGATATAAAGACTTTTTCAGATATGCAAAAGCCTAAAGAATTAATCACCAGCAGATTTGCACAATAAAAAGAAAAAATTAAGGGAAGTGCTTTGGACAGAAGGAAAATAATACCATATAGAAATATGGTTCTACGAAAGAGAACGAAGGACATGTGCAGTGCTAACAATATAAGTAAAATACTTTTTTCCTATTATTTAAATCTCTTTTAAAATATTATCAACTGTTTAAATGAAAAATAATAATATATTGTGAGATTTAAAACATATATAGAATAAATTTGAAATTGCACAACTGATTTCAAGACATATTATAAATCCATAGTAATCAAGTGAATATAATATTGGCATGAAGATAGATTAATAAGAACAGAGCAGAGAACACAGAAATCTCTATATTTATAGTCACTTGATTTTTGATAAAGGTATAAGCAGTTTGGTGGGAAAATGACAGTCTTTTCAATAAGTGGTGCTGGACAAACTCGATACCCATATGAAAAAAATGCATAATATGATATGATATCTACAAAACGATCCAGAACTTGATAAAATAGACTTCATCAAAATTTTAAACTTCTGCTCTTTGAAAGGTACTCATAATAAAATTAAAAGACAAGCCGCATATTGGAAGAAAATATTTTCAAATAGTATATGTGATAAAGACTTATATCTAGAATATATAAAGAACTCTCAACACTCTATAATTGAAAAAAAACTAAACTGACAAAAGGCATAAACAAATATATCTCCAAAGATACAAATAGCAAATAAGCACATGAAAAGATGCTCAATATCATTAATCATTAGGAAAATGCAAACTAAAACCACAATGAGATATCACTACATGCTTAATAGCATAGCTAAAACTAAAAATATACCAAATATTGTCCAGTATTTGAAGCATCTAGACCTCTTATACACTACACTGGAAAAGTAAAATGATACAACCACAGTGGAAAACAGCTTAGTGAAACATACATACACTAGGGGGTTTTAAATTAATTGAAATAGTAAAATATTTTACATCAAGGTTTCTTAAAACAGAGAATAAACAACACCAAGAAGATTTGGAATGTTTCCATTACTTACAATTTTGCTGTCTAAAATATGTGTTTCACCTTCTAAATCTTCCAAATGAAGAATTTCACTGAGTTTTGAATGATTTATTAAAAATGTAAAAAGCATGCTCAGAACAGGAAAAATAAAACAGCAGCAAAATGTTTGTATAATTGGTCCCTGGAACTATAATATGATTATTTATCAAGTACATCCAAGAATGCACTTTTTAAAAATTATTTTTATTTCTTTAACTTTTTTACAGATATAGTGGGTACTACTGCAGTTTTGTTACATGGATATAGGACATAGTAATGAAGTCTGGGATTTTCATGTAACCAACACGCAAATTATACACAATTATTCAGTGCTCTCCTCCCTCCTACCCTCCCATCTTCCAAGTCTCTAGCATTTATCATTCTGCTCTATGTCCATTTGTATACATTACTTAGCTCCCACTTTGTAAGGGAGAACATGCAGTATTTGACTGTTTCTGACTTATTTCACTTAATAAAATGGCCTCCAGTTCCACCCGTATTACTGCAGAAGACACAACTTCATTCCTTTTATCATTGAGTAGTATTCCATGAATGTATTTGTATACAAGTGTATATACAGAAGGTGCAAAAAAAGTATACACATTTTAAAAAAGGAAAAGACTGTACTAAATCTGTAAGACTCAAGTCATATTTGACCTCTCCAATTACAAAGAGATACTCAATGTCATTTGTATTCATCTTTTGTTATCAGTATAGATCAAGTTCTTTATCCAATCATCCACTGATGGATACTTAGGTTGATTTCAAATTGTTGCTATTGTGAATAGTGCTGCAATAAACATTCAAGTGGAAGTGCCTTTGATATGATGATTTCTTTTCTTGGGGGTAGATACTATACCCAGTAGTGGGATTGCTGGATTGAATATAGTTCTCTGAGAAATCTCCATGCTGATTTCCGTAGAAGTTGTATTACTTTACATTCCCACCAACAGTGTATAAGCATTGCCTTTTCTTATATCCTCACCAACATCTAATTTCTTTTACACTTCAATAGTAGTCACTCTGACTAGGGTAAGAAAGTATATCTCACTGTCATTTTAATTTGCATTTCTCTGATGATTAGTGATATGGGCATTTTTTCATATGTTTGTTGGCCATTTGTATGTTTTCTTTTGAAGAATGTCTATGACCTTCGCCCACTTATTTTTAAATTTATATACTTTGTGTGGTATCAGCCATTAAAATTAAGCATATAAAAATAAAATTAAATTAAGCATAAAAATAAATAGAAGTTAGAATTATATCTTCAAGATTTTGTTTAAATAAAGCACATTTAATGTCACTGCCATCATCAAAATGAGAGCAAAGCAAAAACGAAAGAAAAAATGAGAGAAAGTTTATTACACCATTAATACATATTAAAATTAATTTTAAACACTGTTCATCTCACCCTTCTTTATTTCTATTTTGTGCATGTTTTATAATATATTATTAATACAATGGTAAATATATAGTTCATAAATAAATATATGTATTTTAGAGATAATCAAAATTTTGAGTGGTAAAGGAGAATGATCCAAACAATTGGGAAACCCTTTATTTAAAGACAGGTCAAGGGAAACTATTCTACAGATTGTCATATGCTTTGATTCTGCTTGCATATAGATATGATGTATGTTAATCAGGAGAGAATAAGTCATAATGATTGTAATACAGTTGCCTGGATGCAAGTACTACAGTATAATGAATAAGAATTTGTGCTGCCATAGAGCACATTTATAGAAAGCACAAAATGGAATCTATTAACTAAATGTGACCAAGGCAATGACATTATCTGAAGCAGAACAATAGAAAGTACTGTCAGAACTAATACTTAAATACTTATGTATGTGGGTTTCCAAAACATGGTTGAAGAACATCCTTAAAGGCTATCAAAATCCAGCACCTGTTGGTGGTGGTAGGGAAGGGGTGAGGGGTACTGGTTATTCGATAATTGAAAGGTAAAAGAGGATTGATTTTAGAGCACAGAAAAATGAGACCAAATCCAGAGCATGAGGTAAATCTGTAAAATTTAAAGAAATGAAAAAAAATTCATGTCCAAAAGAAAGCTTCCAAGGATGCAGGTTTCTCTTATCTGGACCCAGTCACCTATGCAGAAAAGCACCAACAAATAACATCTTACCAGTAACATCTGAGTTAGCAAGCAACATTGCTTACAGTCAGTAAGATGTTTACATTGGGATAATATATTGGTTATTATATCAACTGTCCCTTTCAATTTTAGAGTGATATGCCTCCTGGAAAACTATAAATATGCTTATTAAAATTTATCTGTCTTACAGACCTATTTCAGGCTACTCAGACAAAGCCAGGGAAGATTAAAATTACACAGCTGTTAAATCCAGTTTCTCATAAGTTTCAAAGTTCTCTTTGGATTCAGACCCCAAATCCCATCTCCCCAAATCTCTTCTGGCTCTTATACTAAATAATTTAAATTTATCTGGCCCCAAAGATCTTCTGTGAGACCTCCCTCTGCTACCCTAGTAACTATCTCTGACTGTCTGTGTGGTTTTAGGCTTTCAAAATCCTATTTGTTCCTAATCTATAGCTCTGTATTCTGTACTGTTGACAGAATGCTAACGAGTTAGGTGGCCCAACTATGTGCTGAGTGCTATGTTAGCTGGGTAAGGATAAAATACTAAAGCATAGTCCATGCCCACAAAGAGTTCACAGTCTAGTGAAGGAGATATTTAAATACACAGTCCTAAAATGACATGATAAGCAAAGAAATATATATGTGGGATATTCTGAGAATACCTAAGTGGGGCACATAATCTAGTTTAGGGAAAGAGGATATCCAGTAGCAGCACATGAAATTATTGTAAATTAATGTGTACCAGTTGGATAAGCAGGTGAAAGAAGGCCTTCCAGCTAAAGTGCATAGCATTTATAAAAGCATGGAGGCATAAAGCAATGTGATACAAGAAAGCAATGAAGTGATGCTGGGTGGTAAACTGTAAGGGAGGATATGGAAGAGGCAGATGGGGAATCACATCACATGGGGCAGAGAGATCCTGAGATGATATGTTCAGAAATACAGCTAATTAGTTTTATTTATTTATTAGACAGAGACTCATTCTGTTACCCCAGCTAGAGCGCAATGGTGTGGTCATAGCTCACCCCAACCTCAAACTCCTAGGCTCAGGCAATCCTCCTCCCGCCTTAGCCTCCCTAGTATCTGGGACTACAGATGCCCACCAAAACACCTGACTAATTTTTTTTTTTTTTGTATTTTTCAATAGAGATGTGGCCTCGCTCTTGCTCAGGCTGGCCTCAAATTCTTGACTTCAAGTGATGCTCCCAGCTTGACCTCCCAGAGGGCTAGGATTACAGGCATGAGCCACCACACCTGGCCAGCTAATTAACTTTTGACAACAGGAACCACTGCAGAGTTTTAGGTAAGGCAAAGACTTGTTAGAGCACTCTCACGGTTTTACAGAATATGGACTTGAAGAGGCTGTGGTATAAATCCAAGGAAAAGATGACAAGAGCTAAGCTAAGAGGAGAGGGCAGTGACAGTAGAGATGAATATGGGCACACTGAAGACACAGCATTGAGAGAAAATCTACAGGACCTGTGAATGTTCTGTAATACAGAAACAGCTTCTTCTACTGGGACTTGGAGTTCTGATGTGCTAGATTTCTAATTAAGTTTAGTCTAGCATCAAATAGTGCTTAAAGCATTGGATCCAGCGCCATACTGTCTGGGTTCGAATCGCAGCTTCACTGCTTTTTAGCTGTGTGAACTTTGGGCAAGTTGTTTTAACCTCCTTGAGTCTCAGTTTCCCCATTTGTAAAAATGGTGATTAATAGGCCAGGCAAGGTGGCTCACACCTGTAATCCTAGCACTCTGGGAGGCCAAGGTGAACCTGGGATTGCCTGAGCTCACAGGTTCGAGACCAGCCTGAGTCAGAGCGAGACCTCGTCTCTAAAAATAGCTGGGCATTGTGGCGGGCGCCTGTAGTCCCCAGCTACTGAGGAGGCTGAGGCAACAGAATCGCTTGAGCCCAAGAGTTTGAGGTTGCTGTGAGCTATGACACCACGACACTCTACCAAGGGTGACAAAGTGAGACTCTGTCTCCAAAAAAAAAAAAAGGTGATTAATAATAAGAGCTCTTGCCTAACACTGCAAAGATCCAAGTATGCATGGTGAGTAAAAGGCACAGCATAGTGCCTGGCCTAGAGTAAGCACCCAATATTTACTGGTAGCTGTTTAGTTTTAATTATCATTAACCGTATGTTTTGGAAAATACATGAGCATATGGCTGTTTTAACATCTTTCTATGAAATTTGAGAAATCTAATCAGTATTCTTGCCCAGATGGAAAGTCACTGTACCTCTCCGCATGGAGGTAGGCTGATAAGCATAAATATTAAGCAAATGTTAGTAATTAGATACGATCAGTTTAAAGATATTTATTTATACACTGTTCCAGACAGGACTTAAAGTGACTTACAAAGATAAATAAAATATAACAAAATAGCATAAATTTAAAAAACAGAATCAAAAAGAAGGAAAACAAGAATGGAGACAAAATGGTGGAGTCAGAATCAAGGTTCCAAAACCAAAGGGCAACTGAGGCTTCCCAGCGGTCAGCTGAGGTCTGGATCGCTCACTGGCCCATCCATGGAGCCTGTCTATGCCTCACATAACATGCCCCAGAGCCTGCCTCACCGAGTCCACTCTCAAAAGTTTTATGATAGTAAAGTTGCATTTTATTTTTCCCTAACAACCAGAGTTTTTAACTACTTCTCAATTTTACAAGATTCTGATTTTTTGTTTTGCACTAAGGTTTTGGCTCCACATAATTCTATGCAAAATTGATTCTACAAAAGTGGGATTTTGCAAACGCTGAGACAGTTTGCAGTTTTAGCTCCTTTTAAGATATCCACCAACTAGTAAAGATAAAAATGATGATGATGATGATGATGACAATAGCTAACACTTTTTTTTTTTTGAGACAGAATCTCACTATGTCGCCCCTGGCAGAGTGCCATGGCTTCACAGCTCACAGCAACCTCCAACACCTGGGCTTAAGCGATTCTCCTGTCCCAGCCTCCGAAGTAGCTGGGACTATAGGCACCTGCCACAACATCCAGCCACTTCCCTTCTTGCAGTTGTCATTGTTGTCTAGCTGGCCCAGGCCGGGTTTGAACCCGCCAGCCTGGGTGTATATGGCTGGTGCCGTAACCACTGTGCCATGGGTGCCAAGCCAATAGCTAATACTTCTATAATCAGAAGGCTTTTAAATCACTTTACATACATAGAGTTCCTTAGTCCTCACAAGCACACTATGAGGTAAGTACTATATTATTATGTCCATTTTACAAAAGTGAGGCAAAAATTGAGTGAACAACTTGTCCAAGGTCACACAGTCTATGAAAGTCTGGATTTGGACCCAGTCAGTCTAATTCTAGAGTCTAAGCTTTTAACCATAATGTTATACTGTCCCTTCATATTCTGGCAGAATTGCTCTATATGGCAACATTGGGAAAGAGAACATCTTACCCTTGGGAACTTGAGGTGGCGTTTTTAAAAAGTCCTCAGCTAATAAAAGATCAATGTTTGAGAAGCCCTCAGTCTGGCTTACTTTCCCAGTCACCTGACCTCCCCCAGGAGATAAGGAGTAACAGGCTGAAGGCAACTCTGCATGCAGGAAAGAACTCATTCTCCTCACTCAGGACATCCATTCTAAAGGATGGCAGGAGCATAATGGCCAGGGAAGTAACTAAAATATAACCTCTTTTGTTAGCTCTTAGAACCATATGTGGGGGCTCGGCACCTGTGGCTCAAGTGGCTAAGGCACCAGCCACGTACACCCAAGGTGGCGGGTTTGAATCCAGCCCAGGCCCGCCAAACAACAATGATGGCTGCAAACAAAAAATAGCCAGGCGTTGTGGTGTGCGCCTGTGGTCCCAGCCACTTGGGAGGCAGAGGCAGAAGACTCGCTTGAGCCCAGGAGTTGGAGGTTGCTGTGAGCTGAGATGCCACGGCACTCTACCCAGGGGGACAGCTTGAGGTCCTGTCTCAAAAAAAAAAAAAAAAAAAGAAATACAGACTTTGGGGAAAAAATTAACAATAACCTTTCAACCAAAAAAAAAAAAAAAACACAAAGAATATATATCCATGTATATAAGGCATATTCAAACAAGTAACATCAGAATTGTATTCTATGTGTCAAACCACGAATATGTATAGTAACTGTGAATAATAACATGGTGGTCCAGAGGGACTTTAGTTGGCATAGTCACAGAGACAACAGAAGAGTTCTTTCCCAGTATATTTAGAAGAAGATTATGAGAAATACAATTGTTTTTATAAAATCAGTAGAGAATCATTATGTACAGACTTGGGTAATTATATACACTTATAGCTTACTCAAAGTATTTGTAACAGAAAATGGAGCATAGCCCCCTCTTCTAAGTATCTCACATAAAATCTGTACAGCAGATTTGTCAAATTCTTATTAATTTCTATTAAAATTTAAATTGAATACATTTAGAAAACTTTTAAAGAAGTCTTACATTTCTTTCATGAGTGTATATACTAATGGTTAACAAAAGAAATATTGCCTCTTTTCTGCTAAGTTTTGACCCATGGCTCAGTTCCTCATTTATTTATTTATTTTAAGACAGGATCTTACTTTGTTGCCCAGGCTAGAGTGCTGTGGCCTCATCTAAGCTCACAGCAACCTCAAACTCCAGGGTTCAAGTGAAGCTCCTGCCTCAGACTCCCGAGTAGCTGGGACTACAGGTAGTTGCTACCATGCCTGGCTTATTTTTCTGTTTAGAAAATTTTCTTCTATTTTGAGTAAAGTGGGAGATCTTGGTCTCTTAACTCCTAAGCTCAAGGAATCCTCCTACCTCGGCCTCCCAGAGTGGTAGGATTACAGGTGTGAGCCACCATGCCCAGCCCTCAGTTCCTCACTTTATTAGGGACTAATAGCACTAACAAGAGAGAGATTATAGCATAAATGCCTTGTTTAAGGTAAGCCTTAAAAATCTTGTTTCTGTCAAATATTTTACTCAGATAAGTGTAGATTCTGAGATAGTTCACTTGCACTTGTAATGCAGAGAGATACTACATTCCTTTTTCCCTGGTTTCCCCCAACCGTAACATCTTGCTAAACTATAGTACAGTATCATGAGCAGGACTTTGAGATGGATTTGGTTAGGACACTGAACATTTCCATAACCACAAGGATCTCTTGTGTTAGCGTTTCACAGTTACATCCACCTCTCTCATTCTCTCCATTCCGCCCTGGCAACCTGTAATCTTATTCTCCATTCTTACAATTTTGCATTTCAAAATGTTCTGTGAGTGGAATCATCCAAAGTGTACACGTTTAGGATCGACTCTCCTCACCCAGCATAAAGCTCTGCAGAGTCATCCAAGTTGTTGCCTGTATTGCTTTGTTCCCTTTGATTGCTGAGGAGTATTCCATAGCACAGATGTACCACCATTTATTTCACCAGCCACCTGTTAGAGCACATTAGGCTGTTCTCACTTTTTTTTTTTTGAGACAGAGCCTCAAGCTGTCCCCCTGGGCAGAGTGCCATGGCATTACAGCTCACAGCAACCTCCAACTCCTGGGCTCAAGTGAGTCTCCTGCCTCCGCCTCCCAAGTAGCTGGGACCACAGGCGCCTGCCACAATGCCCGGCTATTTTTTGGTTGCAGCCATCATTCTTGTTTGGCGGGTCTGGGCTGGGGATTCGAACCCGCCACCTTAGGTGCACGTGGCTGGCGCCTCAGCCGGCTGAGCTATAGGTGCCGAGCCAGTTATCAAGACTCTTATGGTAATCATGTCCTTGCTTTTGTTTTACCATAAGTATGTGTATTCTTAAGGAATATTATTAGTTTTGTGTATTTTTAAACTTCATATAAATGAATTGACGTTTTGACTCATGCTTTTTCTCTCAGCTTTGTAAGATTTTCTCATGATGTTGTGTACTTGTAGCTCAGTTACGTTTTCTTAAAACCTGGATCTTATCCCGTTTCTTCCAGTCACATAGATGCCAAGTTCATACTCGTTGATGGTTGATGTAGCAGCATTCAAGGTCCTCCATGATCATATCTTAACCTGCCTCTCCAGCCTCATTTGCTATGACCTCTTCCTCAGTATCCTTTCCTGTGATCACATCAAAGAACTTGCTGTCTCCAGAAGATACTGTGTCTTTCTCTCCCTCCTGTGCTTAAAATCCAGACTATCTTCTTACTCTTTCATCCTGGCATATTCTTTAACTACTTTCTCAAGGTAAAATAGTCTATTTTCTGCATTATGTAATTCTTTATAATCTCTCTCCCCTTTTAATATGTATATGTATATTCAGATAGTAGATAATGGTTAGCTGAGCATACAGTGAGCCAGGCACTGAGATCAGATTAGAACAAAGTAGATGCTCAATAAATGCTCATTCTTCCCCACTTTGCATAGTAGGTGTTTAGTCCTGTAGTTGGATAAATTGGATTCTTTGGAGATGCCAGAATTCTACTGTTTCTTCAGTATAAGGGATTATAAGCTACTTTAGCTACTTTGGAACATCTTTTTTTTTTTTGGCCAGGTGGGTTTGAACCCGCCACATCTAGCATATGGGGTCTGTGCCCTACTCTTTGAGCCACAGGTGCCACCCTGGAACATCTTTCTAAAACCTTTCCAGTGGTCACATTTTGGCTGATGTGAATAATCTCTCAGGTATGTGGCATTTTCAAGGGGCTTTTGTGTGGCAAGAGGAATGCCATCATATGTTTATACATTATTTAATGATTAATTCCAAAACTTTGAAAATTAATTTTTATTGCACATTTAAACATTAGTTATAAATTTGTTTTTTGTTTTGTTTTTTGTTTGTTTGTTTGTGTGTTTTGAGACAGAG